>CABHPP010141354.1:6370-22263 GCA_902168425.1 Peromyscus attwateri | reverse complement strand
GATTCTCACGATTCTCACATCTTTCATCAACCTAGAAGCTTATATTAGAATGCAGTTTGATTTATTAATATTCCTCTTCAAAAAGTGATTCTCATGTTTTAACATAATATACCAATTGAATCTGCAAGAAACATTCTAGCTTTTAAAATAAAAACATCTTTTATTCATATAGGCTAAGTATCCATTAAATACTTAACCCAACATATCACATGTATAGGACTACTGTCAACTAATTCATCACAATAACAACGTAATTGTTTGCTTTTATGAAACAGAGCTTTATGAAAAGCAGTAAGTGGAACTTCATATTTGTAGCTAGTAATTATCTCCTTTAGTAATAACAAGTCCTCATTTTAATCTATTAAAATATTATCTATTCTCTAGACTAAGAAATTTCTTATCCTTCAAAAGTATTTATTAGTTAATATGCTGGTTACATATATATGATGTCATCCCTTTAGTGATGTGCTAGAATTTTATACTTATATCACTATAATTTATATTTTTACATTTATTCAAGTGAATGTTTTCTAGTCTCAACTTAGTTTTCAGATAATATACTGATGAAAACAGCAAGAAAAGGTGATTTCTACTATTGTTTCGGCAAGCTATAAATATTACATCTCTTTGAAAAGTGATTGAAATGATTAACTTAAAAGAATCCAAAAGGAAAAAAAAATTAATAATTACATTTTATCTTATTTGTTAATAACAACAAAAAATTACGAGAAAATTTTTTCATAAAAGTAATAATAATAAAAACTATATTAAAAACTTTTATATTCATTAGTCTACAGAATGACAAATTTAAAAAAAAGATCAGGTTGTGTGTGGTGACATATGCTTTTAATCCCAGTGCTCAGGAGGCAGGGGCAGGCAGAGCTCTGTAAGTTCAAGACCAGCTCGATCTACATAGTGACTTGTATAACAGCCAGAGTATGAGACCCTGTCTCAAATACCCCCATACCCACCCCCCCAAAAGAAACAAGAGCCAAAATCAAACAAAAAGCAAAGGAAAGATGGGGGTGCCTGGAGTGATGGCTCAGTGGTTAAAAGCTTTAGCTGCTCTTTCAGGGGATCCAAGTTTGATTGCCAGCCCACGACTGACTGTACCTCCAGTTCCAGGGGATCCAATGCCCACTTCTGGCCTCTATGGGCACTACAGCTACATGACACACATTCAGGAAAACACACACACAAAACAAATTTTAAAAACATTTTCATACAGTATATTTTGATCATATTGTTTGCTCTCTTCAACTTCTCCTAGATTCTCCCCACATCCTTACCCATGCATTTTCGTGCTCTTTCTAAAATAACAACAACAAGAAAAACAATAACAAAACAAAAATCAAAATCAGACAAACTAAATATAAATAAATAAAATCAATGAGGCAAAAAATACCAAAACAAAACCAAAAAAATGAACAAAATAAACATTTGTCCTCTGTGGGCACTGTATGCACATGGTAAAAATATATACACGCAAGAAAAACACTCATAAACTTATTTTTTTAAATCAAGTAGCAGACCTCTCAAGCTCTTTATTGAATTTCAGTTTGTTCCCTAAAACAAAAATAATTATCTCAAACCTGATTCAATGCTACCAATATAGTATATAACAAATAATTGCTGAAATGCTATTTTATATCTCTCATTAATTCAAGGCAGCAGTAGATAAATGAAAAGCCATGGTTGACTGAGCCTTGTAGAAATAATTAAACATAACAATAGTTTTCCTAATGTTGAAAAATAGCAATTACTTTAAATAATTATAAGATCTTAACTTTTATACTGGAAAAAGAAGGAGAATAATAATTAAATAGAATCTCAAAGAACCCCTAAATTTCATTAAGCAACCTACCTCAGGTTAAAAATAACTCAACCTCCCAGCAAAAATCTTATCATTTATGTAATTATTTCATAATTATCATTTCAATTTAGCCTAAAACCAGCCCTGAAAGGTAGTTAGTGATGGAAGAATTATTTCTAATTTATACAAAAGGAAACTTGAATCTGATAAACTGAATAAAAGCACATCTAAACCCCTTTGAAAATATAAAAGATGCAAAAAAGTCTTGAATAATATATGGACACACACATACATGCACACCAAGGATGGGAAGACTGAGATTTGTAAAAGTACAATGATCCTCCAAATCAACCTTTAAATTCAAATTAATTATAAAAAAATTAACTTCAGTATGTTTTCCCCCAGAATTTGATGAACTCTTTCTAAGATTCACATTTAACATCAAGGGCTAAGACTAGATCATAATGCTACAAAGGCTCTAAAGACCAAGATTTACTATAAATCTCACACAATTATCTGTTAATTGGGGTAGGATTTTATGCAAATGAATATAGAACGATAAATAAAATAAAACTACCAACCTGGGATAAGACCCAAACTTATATCGAATTTTAATTGAGAAAATCATCACAAAGATAAAGGAAGAAAAGACAGATTATTCAGGAAATAGTTCAGAGCCAATCAGCCATACACATGAACCCATATTCTCTGTTGTTAGGAATGCAAACCAATGTAAGCACTATGGAAATCACCGTGGAGAATTCTCAAAAAGCTAAAAACAAATCCACTATATGACTCAGCTGTATCATTCCTTAGAATATGCCCAATGGACTCCACTTGATATCCTACTCCACAGGTCCTTGCTCACCCTTGTTCATTGCTGCTCTATTTATAATAACTGGGAAATGGAAACAACCTGAATACCTTTCAACCAATGAATGGATAAAGAAAATGTGGCACATATACACTATGGAACACTACTTAGCTGCAAAGAAAAATGAAATCAAGAACATTGGAGGTAAATGAATGGAATTAGAAAAGATGATATTGAGTGAAGTAATCCAGACCCAGAGAGAAGACATCACATGTTCTTTCTCATTGGAGGTTCCTAACTCCATCTTCATATGTGAATACATAGCAGAAACAGGAAAGTGAAATGGGACCATTACTAGGACTGGGGATTTGGAGGACAAACAATAGGGAAATATCAAGGTATCAGTGATCTGATCAGGGAAATAAGAGGGGCTCTTTATGAAGAGGGAAGGAGGTAAATACAAGAATAAGGAAGGAAGATGATAAAAATGACAATAAGGATGTTTGAAAAAGCCACAAGAAGTAATACTATTAACTGTTTACATACCAAAACCCCTATAATGCACACAGTTCTGTGTATAAGTATACATATATAGTTTCAATGAACTTTTATCATCTGGGCTGACAATACTCCCTCCAAGAACCAAAGACCACTAACAAAAAACCCAATACCAGACATAAAAATGCCTCTTTTGTGTTGTTGGCAAGTTCTGTCTGAGGGACTTCCAAAACATACAGCCTATTACAATTGTCCTTTGTTGGTCTCAGAGGCGGAAGGTAAGTCCCATTGCTGAAGATACCATGTACTTCAGAAATGAGGACCAGAGACCCCTAAGATGTATCAGACCTGAAAGCTTCCTTCCTGAGGAGTAGCTTTCATGGTAGCAGAAGAAAATCTTCCAAAGGAGGGAGGCAACCAATAATTTCACCCAGCTGTGATGCCTACGAACCACATCAAAAACCAGCTTGGCATGATAAAACTAAGGATTCAGTAGTGGCACGCATACCTTGGGAATAGCCAAAAGCTCTCTAATTGGACTTAAGACATCCTCAACAAGAAGGTATCTATGACTGATACTGGAAATCTAGCTAACTACTCTGTTTGTGAAATCATGGATATTGGGGAGAATTTACAACCACCACGATACTAAACTAGCATGATCTGTAACAAAAATCTATGAACATGTGTCCTTATACCCACAGATAAGTGTAGCCCCCACCCCTCAACAAGGAAACTTCTCTTGGCAACAGACAGAGACCATTGCAAAAAACCACAACCAATCAAAATGCAGAGTCATGGAGCCCAGTCCCAATGGATGCATCTACTCGATGACCCCTTCACCTAAGATTCAGGTACATTGTGGAAGAAGGGACAGAAGAATTGTTAAGTATTGTAAGAATTGTAAGAATGGAGTTCCCTGTGAGACTATGGCTCATAGGATTATCAGAAGCTGAACCATAAAGTCTCAACAATATGACTGCCTAATTGTTAGCTGAACAAGGACAACAGCAATAGATATGCCAAAGTGTATGGGGGAAAGTCCACAAGGCCTCTATCCTATGCAAAAAAAAAAAAAAAAACAAAAAAACAAAAAAAAAAAACTGGGGGCAACTAAAGAAAGCTAAGAATGGGAGAAATAGTCTTCCATGGGAAAGAGCACAGCAATTGATTATATACACAAGTACCACTATACAGACTGAGCAGGTTATATGTAAGAATATATATGTATATACATATATGTGTGAAATAACAACTAATGAAAAAAGAGGCCACAAAGTTGAAAAAGAGCAAGGTGGGGGTAAGTGGGGAAAGGTGTGAAGGGAAGGAAGAAATGTAATTATATTATTATCTCAAAAATAAAGACCAAAAAATAAAAGAATATTGTTCCTTCAGACTAGACAGAAAAATTAACCTCAGAGGAAAAGTCTTAATGTGAAAGAAAAAGTGCTATTTCAAAACATATTAGTAGATTTATGATTGTGATGAGAGGATGCATTTCTTAAAGTAAAAAAAGAAGCAGGAATGAAAAAGCCAATTGAATTATATTATAATAACACTAACACTAACAAAAATCCTCCTATTCTAGTGAATAAGTAAAGTGTAGAATAAAGTATGCATTCATGAACTGTAAATGCCAGCAAAGTCAGCAAACGTATATTCCTAGTTTCAATTCAGCTGTACTTGGAGTTCTGTTCTTACTGTTTGTAAGAATCCTGGCTGGTAAGAAAGAAGAAAGATGAGATAGAAATGGCAATGAAAATGGAGGTAGAGAAAGGGATGAAGCTGGGGTGGTGTGGTGCTTTGAATGAGAACTGTATTTGTTTGACATATTCTAAAGTGTATTCACTACTGGGATAGAACAATTTTGTAACATGAAACATTGTTTCTCTTTCTTTATAGCTTAATATCCTTTCTAATTAAAGTTTCTAAACTTTATTCATTTGGCAGACTCCATGAAGTGTTTGTGATTAAAAATGCAATTATTCTCCATAGATAGAACATACACTAAGGAGAATTCACAGAATTTTTCACCTTGTTAAAAGTTCATCTATGTTTCACAATAAGGTATGATATCTGATATGAGTCCACAAACTTATTTTCTTGGGTATTTTAAGTGAATACCTTATTAATGGTAATTTTATATAATCATAAGTTTATGAACATATTTTTTCCTTACAAATATGTAATATGAGAGCTATATCATTACTTTTTCAACATAACCTTGGTGAAAAACTGTAATACTGTTAATCTGATGAGAAGGAAAAGTGTAATTTAATAAAATATCTGTGAATAACTTTTTCAATTAAATGGCTTTTAAATTATTTTTTTAAGATTCTAGCTTTCCATGACAACTATATTTTCTATACCCATTGATTATACAGGATAAAAGGGAAACAGGAATTAATAATATCAAGGAAAGCACTTGGTATCTCAACAAGGAAGTAAGGAAATTAAGTTTAAAAATAATGTTTTAGACTGAAATTTAAGTTAGCAATTTCAACTCCATTGCAAAAATAAGTAACTTGTGGTATAAATAGTCAGTGGGTTACATACATTCACAAATATTACAAAGTTCTGCAGTTTCTGGATGAGTGTTAGATCAAAAAATTTTGTTAGATGTAATTTGATACTATAATTTTATTAAACTCTGGTGATACAAAAATGAAAACTTTGCGATGTGTATTTTATATTCAATAAGAAAAGAAAACAAGTCTTTGTCCTCATAATAATTATAATTACTTGGCTTTATTTCATTCATTTCCTGCTTTATTGGAAATGAAAGTTTCTTCTCTTCTTGTAATGAAGAAACAAAGACTCCCAGTAATCAACTCGATAAGTAGTTCACAAGTTAAACACCAAGCAGGAGCCAGAAAGCAAGAAATAAATCCTTCAATTTCTTCTCCCATATTGTAAAGCAAAAGGTTTACTCTAAAGTTTATCATTTTCTGAATTTTTGAGTGAAGTTGTCCATTCATTTTAGACTGGTAGACATAGCCAATAGTAAGGAATCTCTTTAAAGCTATTTTAAAAATCAATAAGATTTGGTCTACTCAAAAAGGTCACACTAATCAAACGTAAGAAAAAAGTCTTGATTAGGGAGTTAGTCACTTTTTGCTGAGAACAGAAAGTTGAGAACTAATTTGCTGTGACAAGATTCATGAGCTCAAAAACCACTATTTCTGGCTAAGTTTGTAAAAGGAATAGAAACTTTGAAATAAAACCTTGAAAATTTTGTTTGTAAAAACCTTTCCAATAATATAAAGCAATCATTCTGATAATATTAATGAAATTCAGGAATTATCCTCCATTTTGACTATAAAGCAAAATCATTTAACATATGATTATCTTATGAAACAGGAAAATATTTAGAAATAAAATAACTATATAATAGTCTTGCATTCAAGGAGATACTTAAACCCACATGGCATTTTTTTATGAGTCATGCAACATTAGTTATAATTAAGGCAACCATTTCAATGATAAGTAGACTCATGACTGAGAATAACAAAGCAAAATAAATGGAAAACATTGGAAAACCAATTGAGAAATCATTAAATGAAAATAAAACTGTGTCCTGCAACTGAAAACTCTAGTTACTTCAGGGAAGAAGGACTAGGCACACAGCTAGCCTTTCAAATGTAAAATTTTCATTGTATATCATTTTATAAGGTTTGAATTGTGCTCTATGAAAAATCCTCACATATTAAAATATGGATTTATGAAGACAATTTGATATACAAATATATAAATACTATGATTCAATATATACAAAAATATTTGCCTTTTGTCTTCAGACTTAAAACTGTTAATCTACTTTATGACAGTCACTTTTACTTATCATGGTAAGAATATAGGGCAATAAGTTGAAGGAAGATAGAATAATAATAGCCAAATATAGAGGAAGTATTTCTGTGAACTGTTCAGCCACTAGTGGGGGACTAATACCATAGCTCTTTCCTTCAAGACTCAAGGACCATCTTGGAGGAAGGAGAGGAAAGATTGTAAGAGCCAGTGTTCTGGGAGAACTGAGGTAGAAGAGTGTTTTCTCGATGTGGCAAGACTGTTGCACTTCTGAACTTATAGCAGCTGTGGTTGTCTGCACAAGTTGGTCAACATGTCAGCTTGGATGATGGAGGAGTCCCCAGTCCTAGTTGAAAAGCTGTTGATAGTTGCTAGCTTTTGGGGGAGACTCAGTTTTCTTTAAGGATGTGTCCACTGGCCAGTCACCTATGCTCCAGTGGATGGCCCTATACCTAGGAATAGATGGGCAGCACTAATTGCAATCAGTAGGCTATAAAAAGTAAATAAAAAGAATACACAAACTTGGTGGAAACTGAAGGTGGATCTGAAGTTGATCTCAGGTTAGGAGGAGGTAGAGGGAGGAGTGGAGGTGAATGTGATCAAAATACATTGTATTGAACACATGAAATTCTTGAAGCATTAATAAAAATTCAAAAAGTGTAGATGACGTTTTCCTGTATCCCACCTGGTCCACAGCCACTCACAAATATAGAATAGATAGAATATTTTCTTTAATTTTGCCAAATACAAATAGACTAGATAGACTAGATATTGTAACTGTAATTTTTGCTTGATATCTGTTTGCTATATGTAATTTTACTATGTTAAAGTTAAAACCTTCCCTTTTAATTAAACAGAAAAGGGGAAATGCTGTGCGATAATGCTTTTGTATACTGGTTTAATAAAATACTGATTGGCTAGTAGGAAGGCAGGAAGTATAGGTGGGATAAGCAGATAAGGAGAATTCTAGTAAGAGGAAGGCTGAGTGAGAAGACGACAGCCTGCTGATCAGGGAGCAGCATGTAATGGCATACAGGTAAAGCCACAGACCATGTGGTGGCATATAGATTAACAGAAACGGGATGCATTTAAGTGTAAGAGATAGTCCATAGTAATCCTGAGCTAATGGCCAAGCAGTTTTAATTAATATAAGCCTCTGTGTGTTTACTTGGGTCTGAGCAGCAACAGACCAGGTGGGACACAGCAAAACATCCAGCTACAAAATAGAACATGAGACTACAATCTGAATGGAGACATTGCTGCAATTAAAGGAATACTTTTAGAATTAGAACCATAATGGTAAGACTTTTCAACTCATAACATAATTTTGTGTTCCTCCTCCCTGTTTACTGTGGCTCTTTGCTAGGCACTAGAGAAGTACAGTGGGCAATACAAACCTATATCTTTGTAATTCTGAAGTTTGAGGTCAAGTGAGGAAGATAGATATCAAGTACATAATTTTAGACCTACATGAGATTGTAATTATGATGGATAGGAACAGGAATAACTTCATAGAACATTCTAAAAACAGGAAAGAGCATGTCGGAACAATTTACTTGGGGAAAGTGGCTGTGTGTTAAACCATGCATGAAGCTTCGTAAGAATAGAGATACGTAGACAAAGAGATTAGAGGAGACAAGTTATGTGAGACTTTATGTCCAGTATCTAGAATTTGGACTTTTATCTAGGTATGGTGGTATATGCCTTTAATCCCAGCATCTGGGAAGCAGAAACAGGAGGATCTGTGTGATGTTGAGGTGAGGCCAATCTGGTACATAGCGATTTTTAAGCCAGCCATGTCTATATATTGAGATACTACCTATCTTAAAAGAAGTTTTTGGTGTTTTATTCCAACTGCAATGGAAAGCCATAGAAAAGGTATTAAAAAGGTAATGCCATGGGCCATATTAAATTCTATAAAGGTCATTGTGGCTGTTGATAGCCAAATTTATTAGAGAGAGCAAGTGTGGATGTGTAAGAACAATTAAAAACCAGCTTCAACGTCCCTAATGAGATGCTGACAATAGCTAATGTGTTCATTACAGCTGTGAAGGAGATCAGTGAGCAAGTTTGGAATATATTGAGGAAGTACTGCCAATAGAACTCAGCAATTCATTAGATGTAATGGGTCAAATGTGCATTTTGTTCTATTGGTTTCAGAATTGGTAATTATAAGGAAGGCTTGAAAATCCCTTTATTTAACCATCTAGATTATATACAGAACATTAAACCAATTTCCGTTTACACCACACAGGCACACACACACACACACACACACACACACACACACATACACACACACACACACACACACAGAGACAGAAACACATACACACAGACACACACAGACACACACACACACATACACACAGACACACACACACACACACACACACACACACACAAACACACACACACGCACATTTGGCCCAAAGAAAGCATAGTGCAAAGTCTTATATTATCTGAAGAATACTTTTTAAGACAAAATTAAAGTATTAATAAGCAAGTATGGATGCCTTGATCTTGTTCTTTTACCTTTAATTACTTGTATAGTTCAATGTACATCAGGATATAAATTACAGGTAATTAAACCTTTGAAACTGAGTTTATTTTTAAATAAGCAATCGTGCTATATAATAGCTTGAGATCTGGTTAGAACTGTTTTCTCTCTACCTCACAGACAGGGCTAACATTTTACTATTGTGATTTGGTAGGTGCTTGTCCTTTATTTCCTTAAGAGCCTCTGGTTTGGCTGCACAATGATAGACAGACAGAAGCAGGTTGTTAAATATTTCAATTTTATGATAGTATATGACAAAGACCTACAACAAAACCCAAGATAACACAAGATTTGGAACAGGGTTTCATTAAGAGCTATTTTTAGGTCTTTAGAAATCATGAGGAATCTACAGTTGAGGCATTTGTTACATAAAATAATTTAACTTTTCATTTTATGTTTTAATTTCAATAATTTTTGATTATTCAGGTCCTATATACAAGTTAGTAAACTGCAAGTAACCATGAAAGTATTATCACTCCCTTATACATGTTGAATATAAGAGGTCATTGCTATTATTCTATCTGCAAAAGATAGAAGGCCAGGGTGCAAGAAGTGAAAGCCATGACGTAGAAAAGTTCCCAATGAGATACTCTGTTGCTTTTTCTTCGAAGAAATCCATGCTAATGAACTAAGTTGAGTAGCACCAGCTTTGGACAGAACACCAGAGTTCATGTGTGAAGGCTCACTTCCCTTTCAGGTAAGCCAACTTGGGCATGTCAGCACCTTTCTTGTTATGTACACTTGCTGATGAAATTGGGTTTATATTACTAGTCGGAACAATCTTACTGTGCTATTATGGATGGCAGATGAACACTTTCAAAAACACAGTTCTGGAGCATGGCTTTCGATAGAAGACATGGAATTAGCAATTTTTTTTATTATACAACATTTGATTTGGGATAAGAAGGTCGGATATTGTGCTAAAATTGTGTTATTTAGTTCTATGACTGTACTTAAGTTCTCTTCCTGAGATTTTACTAGATTTCTAGAGGCAAGGGTTTGTCAGTCCCAGTGGTGAGATAATTTTGTCTTGTAGAAGACATTGAAATATGGCAGAGGATTACCTTTGTTTGCACAACTAGGGAGATAATATAGGCATTCAGCAGGCAGAGACAGAGATGCTAAGTATCCTACTGTATGATGCAACCTCTTACAACCAAGAATCATTTAGGCCAAAATGTCAATAATTGAAAGTTTAAGCAATTGTCATCTAAGACATCTTTTGTCTTTAAAAATTCTATAATCCTTAGGGGAAGATACCCAATAAGTTATTCAAGGTAATACAGGATATTCTTAAATTTGCTAAAATAAATTTTATTTGAATTATAAATATAAATATTACCATCTACCATGAAATTTTCTTTGAATTTGATTATGATTTAGCAATAAGAGAGAACCTCCATCACATTGGCCTGTGAGCATGTCTATGGGGCATTATTTAATTGCTAATTGATAAAGGTTAGCCTAGGTCATTATGGACAGGGTCACCTCTGAACAGATATTACTGGTTCACATAACAAAAAGTAACTGAAAGCTAGCCTGGAGGTAAGTCAGTAAGCATAGTTCTTCCACCATCATGCCTCCTGATTATGGCCTTGAGTTCCTGCCCTGACTACCCTTGACTTTGGACTGGAACCTACAATGTGAAATAAACCCTATGCTACCCAGGTTGCTTGTAGTCATGATGTTTATCAAAGCAATAGAAAGCAAATGCTGAAAGTCAAACTTCTCAGGTTTGTCTCATAGGCACAAATAACAGTGTAACATACCTCTCTGTGAGTCAAACTTCTCTTATGTAAAATGTAATTATAATCAATTTTGTGTTTTAAATGAATCATTCAAAAAAAGGCTCTTAGTGTGGTTTCTGGCACACAAGCAGCACTAAGTCAATATTAGTTACTGCCATAGATTGTCCAGGGGTGAATTTTCATTAATTTTATTCCAGAGGATTTATTTACTCTAGCCATTCAGATTTATTGCTACACATAGGTTTTTGCTGATACCACTTTTTATTATGGTGTATACTCTTCCACATGGATAAATTATCCTCACCATTGAGTCTCAAACTCAATGGTCCCTGAAGGAGTTTTGTCCATTTCTGAAACACATATATAACCTACCGTTCCACATGGTGTATCCCTAAAGACATCTATTCATACCATACTTTAAAAGTCTCTATCCACACCCACCTGTTAGAGCCTGAAAGTTGGTCCCATCAAAATTCCTATCTTGAAATCTTAATGTCAAACTCTGTAGTATGAGGAAGTAAGCCTTTGAGAAGTGATTGGGTCATGCTGCCAGAGCTGTCATAAAAGGGAATATTGTCCACATAAAAGAGACCCAGAAGAGAGCCATCTCTACTGTGTGAGGTCATATCAAGAAGCGCAGTCTATGTATCAGAAACTGGGCTGCTGCTAGATTACAGACCAGTGCCTTAATCTAGGATTTGTCAGCCTTTAGAACTTTAAGAAATAAACTATTGCCATTTACAAGCCACACCACTTACTACAGTTTATTATAGCCTTCTGAATGGACTAGGATACCATCATACTATATTATCATTCATATGTTCATAAACATATGCGCAAATGGGCACACACAGTAGCCTTTGCAGCTGAAATGACATGCTGCCCTGAATGATATCTGTATGTATGTCACATTCACACTGAGCCCTCTATAAATCTGTAAACTAGATCAAAATGAGGAAATCTCTTACTCCAGCAATAAAGAATAAAATTGAATTTGCAAGCTGAAATTAAATCTTTATAAATGGATGAGAACCTGAAGAGAAGAGAAGTCCCTTGTTTGACAGGATAAAATGATTGATGAAAAGCAGATCTCAGCAAGATCTATTTATAGCCAGTTCCAGGGTACTCTTGTTTCAAGTGTAGAAAATGCCTGGGTTCTAAAGAATTAACACAATAGATTCTATTTTCATTCTGATATTCATAATATATTAAAACTTTAAACAAAAATAACAGCTGTTTTTAATATGGTGTATGGGTTTTCTTGCAATGAAGACAAAATATTCTAGATAGTGAGTTTTGCATATGAATAGTGCTACTTGCCAAATCTTTACATTACATTATTAAGCTTAGTATCATACTAGACAGTTAAGATAAAATGTTAAGAAAATTGTTAGCTAAATAAGAGTACTCAACAATAATTTCTATATAACAAGCATGGTTGACTTTATCCACCACATAAAAAGTAAAGGAAAAAAATAATTTTTATACTTCTATGTTCTGTGTATTTTAAAAAGTGACCAGTGACAAGATTTATGAACAGGATTGCAATTATTCATGGGATAATTAAAAATGACTGTCACTCACTCTATTAGTTATTTTTCTGTTACTATTATAAAATACTCTAAAAAAGCAATTTAAGGAAAAATAATTTATTTTAGCCTGTGGTTCCAGAAGTAGAGTCTCCAGTGGTAGGGGGAACATTTTAACAGGCATTAGAGCAGGAAATGGAGAGACCACATATTCAAATGCAAATAGAAAATAGAGAGAGTGGAATATAAGTGAGTCAAGGCTGTAAATTCTCAAAGCCAACTCCTTTGGACATACTTCTAGCAAGACTGCATCACTTTCTCAAATAGTGTTTCCAATACCTGAGCCTATTGTGGAAACTTCTCATTAAATACACCACACACACTTGTTATCCATAGCATGTCAAAAATAGCAAGCATGGCAGGTTCAGTTTAATTTACAATGGTGTCAGATTAGCAAATAGAGTGTTATAATTGTTGCTTAAATTCAGTGCAGACTTAATGACAGTTTATTTTTCTTCTAGCATTTTATAAAATGCTAGGAACCAGTTTCTTAATATCAAAAGCAGATTATTGTGTACCAAAGGTAGATTTAACAGAAATATAAAGATTTATTTCTCTTCCAAAGATATATGGGCGTATGAATGAAGAGATACTTCATTAGGCATGAATCCATAATAAAAAGGAAAACAAGGCAGAAAAAAGAAAATAGAATATATAACCTAGAGATTATTATATAGTAACTCAATTAAAAGATTGGAATGGGGATCCTAGCTTTTAATGTTTATATGTATGTATAGTGTATGAAACTAGGAAAAGGACCACAAAAGGGAAAAGGGTGTTGAGGAAGGAGACTGTAATAGGACCCATGTGAAATGAAAGAGGAATGCTACTGGGGATGGAAGGGTACAGCACAGAAAAGGGAGGAGGTGGGAAGGAGAATCAGCAAGAAGAAAATTTTATTGAAATACCACAACAAAACTTAATGTTTTGTATACTAATTAGCAATACTCTTACAAGCTAAAAATTCTGACCAAACAAACAAAACAAACAAACAAACAAACAAAACAAAACAAAACAAACAAAACCAAAAACCCCAAATCACCTGAACCTTGATCCCTCAAAGACTGAAGCAAAGAAGCAACTGGATTATTATGGTAGAACTCCTGAAAGGCTCAAGAACTGGTGAGAGCAGTTGTCTGTGGAGGGTGGAGTGGAAGAAGAGTGGAAGCAAGAGGAATGGAACACTTAAGAATCAGTTGGCTGTTAGTTCCCCTCTCTCTTTTGACAGAGGCTATCCATTTATTTTCTGTACAGGCTGAATGAGCCTCTGCAATACAAGACATGCAGTGAAGCTGACAATACATTGTTATGCTACATGTGGAATTCTTCACATTGCTCAGATGCAGTCTGGAAGAAGACAAGAGGACCATTCTCTGTGAAGCTGATCAATACAAGATCAAAGACAGCAAAGACACTTACAGGAAAGGTTTTCCCAAACTAACCAGAAAAACTAACCATGATGCCTATAGCCAATAGACTGTGAAAAGCTGCCAAGCACCTTTTAAAATATTTTACACTTAATGTTGAGCAATTAAGGGCAACTAAAAAATGTGACAAGCCTTAAATTTGAGTCAGACTTAAATATGTATCCAAACAATAATGGAAGCTTGAGGAACCAATTGTTATAACAAGAAAAAGAAACTTCCCCAAATAAAGCAAAACAAAAAAAAAATATTAGTAAGAGGATTGGGAGAAAGTTAGGCCATGTGCCCCAAAGTAAAAGGTGACAGAGATGGAAAGTTAGTATACTTGATTGTTCAACTTTAATTAGTGCTTCTGTATTCATATGTGATGGATAGAGAAAAGAAAGACAGAAAGTGCAGAACCGTGTAGCAGGAGTCTGAATTTGAAACAAAATCATATCTTCATTTATAATAATGGAAAATCATTGAAATGGAGTATCAAATAAATCTTAATCAATATTAGAAAAACATTTATAGTTCAGGCAAGTTATTTTCAGAAATAGAAATAAACACTCAATGTTAGCTGCAAGTACTGCTTATAGTTATTTTGGAACATGGTATAAGGGTAGATGGAAAAACTATATTTTATGTATGACATCTTTCATAATAAGAGTCCAAAATAGATTCATATATAACTACTTTTTAAAATTATTTATTTATTTGTATTTTATGTACATTAGTATTTTGCCTGCATGAATGTTTGTGTGGGTGTCATATCCCCTGGAACAGGGGTCACAGACAGTTGTGAGTTGCCAGGTGGGTGCTGGGGATTGAACCCAGGTCCATTGGAAGAGCAGCCAGTATTCTTAACCACTGAACCATCTCTCCAGCTCCTCATATATAACTGTTATTAACTTATTTTGTGTCACTTGAACTATCAGCAAAATAGAAAACACACATATTAATAACCATGTTGCATTCTCAAGTAAAAGAAAATATAATCACATGCTTAATAGTATTCATTATCAAACATTTTATTTTAGTGTAGAATAAATAAAAGGTAATATATTTGTAGTTTTCCTGAGAAGTAGAATATGATCAGTAACTGTTGTCCTAGATTTCAGTTGCGCTATGATACAAAATTTGGAAATACAGCCCTATGGGTACAACATAGTGAATATTAAAAGAAATATAAAATTGAGTTAATTCCATTTAAATGGCTAGTATTTTCTCTGAGAAAGGCTCTAAGGTTTCCATTTAGCAATCCCTTTAAGAAGCAACATGTTAAATTTGTTAGAGATACTGAACTAGTATCTTTATTTTTAAGAGAAGATCATTTGGGGGTTAGGGAGATGGCTCAGTGGGTAAGAATATTAGTTACATAAGGATGGGCTATGAGTTAGGATCCTGAGCACAGTAAAAGTCCAGGCATGGATGCATGAAATTGCAATCACAATTCTGGGTGGAAACAACAGAGAAAGGTTACTGGGGTTTGATGTCCATCTAGTCCAGCAGCTGAACACTAGTTTCAGTGAAAGGCCATCTCTCAAGGTATTAAGGTGGAGAACAGAAGACAAATGATGATCTTTTCTGACATCTGCACACATACATAATAAATACACACACACACACACACACACACACACACACACACACACACACAC
>CABHPP010141353.1:0-51351 GCA_902168425.1 Peromyscus attwateri | reverse complement strand
TCAAATTTTATATCTAAAGAAAGTTCCTAAATTCCTACCTTGTACCCCAGTGACCTTATGCTAATTTTCCAAGGACTAAATTTCTTCTTCCTGACCCAGGCTGCTCTCCTGGCTTGATTTGATTTGCTCATCTCTGAAGGGTGGACTGCAGCAGTTTGCATACTGCTTAACCTCTGAGTGCCACCTGTACCCTAACTGAGATCCGGAGCTTGATCTTATACTTCCTGGGGACTATGCCAATTAAGCCATATGCTCCATCTTCTTCAGCTGTCCTGTTCTGGTTTTCCATCCTCTATACTGCTTCTAAGTCCCTTTGTGAAGCTGCTTCTGTATCCTGACAACTTTCAACCCTTTCCAAGTTATATCCATATTTGTCTTTTTGTCCAACAACTAGCTGTTTCCCTATGTCTGAACACCCAATATTCATTCAAATTTAAAAAATCTAAATTCTTCTTCAGAATTTCCTGATATATAAACTGGTAAAGTTGTACATAATCCATTTGTTCTAGTTACTTTTGATTTTTTAATTTATTTTTTAAAAGTTATTTCATTTTACATACCAATCCGAGTTTCCCTCTCCCTCCCCTTGTCCCGCCAACCTACCTCCCCCCATCCCACCCCTGATCCACTCCTTAGAGAGGGTAAGTCCTCCCTTGGGGAGTTAATAAAGTCTGACATAGTAAGTTGAGGCAGGATCAAGCCCATCCTCCCTGTGTCAAGGCTGAGCAAGGTATCCCACCGTAGGGAATGTGTTCCAAAAAGCCATTTCATGCACCCGGGATAAGTCCTGGTCCCACTGCCAGGGGCTCCCCAAACAGATCTAGCCACATAATTGTCACCCACATTCAGAGGGCCTAGTTCAGTCCCATGCATGTTCCCCAGCTAACAGGCCAGAGTCCCCGAGCTCCCACCAGCTTGAGTCAGCTGTCTCTGTGGTTTTCCCCATTATGATCTTGACCTCACTTGCTCCTGTGGTCCCTCCTCCCTCACTTCAGCTGAAGTCTCGGAGCTCGACCCAGTGCTTGGTTGTGGATTACTACATCTGCTTCCTTCAGTTACTGGATGTAGGTTCTGTGATGACAGGGTAGTCACTAATCTAACTGTAGGGGAAGGTAAAGTCAGACACCTTCTCCACTATTGCTAGGAGTCTTAGCTGGTGTCATCCTTGTGGATTCCTGGGAATTTCCCTAGCACCAGGTTTCTCCCTAACCCCCTAATGGTTACCTCTACCAAGATATCTCTTTCATTGCTGTCCTTTTCTGTCCCTCCCTACACACGGCCATCTCAGTCCCTCCCATTCCCATCCCCCATCCTTCCTTTCTACCCCCCCCCCCCCAGTTTACCCAGGAAATCTTAGCTATTTTCCCTTCTTGGGGCCCTCCATGTGTGTCCCTCTTAGGGTCTTCCTTTTTATCTACCTTCTTTGGGGTTGTGGATTGTAGACTGGTTATTCTTTGCTTTGTATATCATATCCGTTTAAGAGTCAGTACATACTGTGTTTGTCTTTCTGGGTCTAGGTTACCTCATTGTGGCAGGGTCCTGTGCTGTTGTTCCTTTTGGGGGAGGGGGCAAGTAGGCACAGAGTCAATGACACAGACTTCTCAACTTGAAACAACAAGCTCAGTTTATTCAGGAAGAGGCAAGGCTTATATACCCTCCACCCCACCCTGGGGGAGGGTCTGATGAATATGCATCTGCTGGTATGACATGGCTGCCTCTCACTGGTCCAGGTCATCTCCAGATTATGTCTCAGCTGCTATTGCTAAGGCCCTTAGGCAGACCCAGGTTGGTTCTCAGAAAGTTTCTTACTACTGGTTTGGGCCAGCTGGCCCCCAGGTCTGTTAGGGATGAGTCATCCTACATCTACTAAGGATGATTCTTTCTAGTTCCATCCATTTGCTTACAAACTTCATGATGTCATTATTGTTTTTTAACTGCTGAGTAATACTCCATTGTGTAAATGTACCACATTTTCTTTATCCATTCTTCGGTTGAGGGGCATCTACATTGCTGTCAGGTTCTGGATATTACAAATAATACTGCTATGAACATGGTTGAGCAAGTGACCTTTTGGTATGATTGAGCATCTTTTGGGTATATGCCCAGTAGTGGTATTGCTGAGTCTTGAGGTAGGTTGATTCCTAATTTCCTGATAAACCGCCATACTGATTTCCAGAGTGGTTGTACAAGTTTGCACTCCCACTAACAATGGAAGAGTGTTCCCCTTGCTCCACATCCTCTCCAACATAAGCTGTCATAAGTGGTTTTGATCTTAGTCATTCTGGCAGGTGTAAGATGGTATCTCAGTGTCATTTTGATTTGCATTTCCCTGATGACTAAAGATGTGGAACAATTGCTGTGGGATAATGTTTTTGTACACTGGTTTAATAAAATGCTGATTGGTCAGTAGCCAGACAGGAAGTATAGGTGGGATAAGCAGACAAGGAGAATTCTGGGAAGAGAAGGGCTAAGTCAGGAGACACCAGCCAGAGAACAGAGAACAGCATGTAATGGCATACAGGGAAAGCCATGGAACACGTGGCAACATATAGATGAACAGAAATGGATTGAGTTTAAGTGTAAGAGCTAGTCAGTGGTAGGACTGAGCTAATGGCTGAGGAGTTTTAATTAATATAAGCTTCTGAGTGATTATTTTATAAGTGACTGTGGGGTCCATGGGGCTGGACAGGACCAGAGAAAGCATCAGCTACAAACAATTCCTTAAATGTCTTTCAGCCATTTTAGATTCTTCTGTTGAGAATTCTCTGTTTAGCTCTGTACGCCATTTTTAAATTGGATTATTTGGTATTTTGATATCTAGTTTCTTGAGTTCTTTATATATTTTGGAGATCAGTCCTATGTCAGATGTGGGGTCAGTGAAGATCTTTTCCCATTCTGTAGGCTACTATTTTGTCTTGTTGACTGTGTCCTTTGCCTTACAGAAGCTGCTCAGTTTCAGGAGGTCCCATTTATTAATTGTTGCTCTCAGTGTCATTGCTAGTAGTGTTATATTTAGAAAGTGGTCTCCTGTGACAATGCATTCGAGGCTACTTCCCACTTTCTCTTCTATCAAGTTCAGTGTAAGGGGATTTATGTTGAGGTCTTTGATCCATTTGGACTTGAGTTTTGTGCAAGGGATTACATATGGATCTATTTGCATTCTTCTACATGTTGACATCCAGTTATGCCAGCACCATTTGTTGAAGATGCTTTCCTTTTTCCATTGTATAATTTTAGCTTCTTTGTCAAAAATCAGGTGTTCATAGGTGTGTGGATTTATGTCAGGATCTTCAATTTGATTCCATTGATCCACATGTCTGTTTTTATGCTAATACCAAGTGGTTTTATTACTATAGCTCTATAGTAGAGCTTGAGGTCAGGGGTGGTGATACTTCTGTTGGGGGAGCCTACCCATTTCTCTGTGGGAGGCCCACTCCTACTTTTTCCCCAGGGTACTCTTGAGGAGGGAGAAGGGAGAAATATTTAAGTAGAAGGATAGAGGGGAGAGAAACAGATAGAAACACAGGATAGCCTCAGGAGGGCCTGGATCATAATCCACCAGCCTCTTCAGTATCTTCTAAAGGGCCTTTTGTAAGAATGCCAATGGGTGGAGCAAAAGACCTCCTCCTAGCACAGCCAAATGCAGACCTTTCCAATCGCCTGGTAACCACACATGTGGTCAAGCAATCCTCCAGTGCAGCCCTGCTGGGTAAAGCAAGCTCAGATCTCACTATGAAACCTTTGTGGGCCTCCACAACTCCCCGCTCTTGATATAATAAAGAGCCCTCTAGGCCCTTAAGATAGACTGTGCCTGCCTTAGGTCATCCTTCTTGATTAGTTTTACATACATACATTCAGGAAGCTATCAAGAAGAAAGTTGCCTGTCTTTGGCTACCAGCCTCTGGCAAGAGGGCATACAGAGCTTAACTCAGCTCTGACCCAGGTTGCTCCTAAGAGCTTGCAAACAATCACAGCAATCTCCATAGCTGCCACATCCCTCAGTAAAGGAGTAGAGAATAATAAAGATGGAATATTCTGTTTTGAATGGGTCTAAGGTGATTACAGCAGTCTTAGCTGCACCAAGCCCTTTTCTAAATCAAAACTCTCTCCTAACAGATGTTCAATAAAAATTTCAAGAGACTAATTTGATTCCCAGGAAAAAACAGTCATTTCAAAACACTTCAAAGTATCAACTCAAGTAAACAAAAGCCCATGCTAATTATAAAGACACTTTCAGCTGTTTAAGTAGCTCATATATACTTGTGTTCCTATCACAGCAGTAGAATTTCTATATTAACTAACTTGATTGTAGGAGGCCTACCCCTTTCTAAACAGAAACAGAGGAGGAGTGGAAACTTTTAGGAAGAAGACAAAAAAGTTCCCCTAATTATGTCACCTTCATTTAAGTTTTCCAGGGACCATTGAGACCATAAAATTATATTTTGAGCTATCCTAAAAAGTGTTCAAATATATCTTAAGGTAAAGGAGTAATAAAAACTTCAAGATGCTTCTAATGTGATTGATTTGGTTTATTATTTAAAAATTAGTGTTACCTAATTTGTCCAGACTAGACAGATATTGATGGAATAATAAAAACAATTCTAGTATGAACATTACTATACATATTTACACTTTTTACAAACTTACATTCAATATTTATACTTTTTGCATATTTATAAGTAGCATGAATATCATATTTACACTTTTTACAAACTTATGTTCAAAAGGAAACTCCATTTATACTTTTTACAAACTTACATTCAACATATTTACAAGTAACATGAATATCACTATACATATTTATACTTCTTGCAAATTTATGTTCAAAAGGAAACTCTATGAGACTATTTTACAAACTTTAGCACACATCTAGAAAGACTCTCTTAACAGAACTGTTATATTTTCTTTCAACAAGACAGAGAGTTCCCAAATCATGAGTTACTGCAGTTAAAATTGTAGGTGAACTCAAAACTGCTTCATTTCTATAGTTCAGAGTTCATGGTCAGCTTTGATATGAGACTCCTGTGGGTAGCCAGCAAGCTTCATTTGGTAACTATAGGTACAATTTCCCCCTTCTTATTTTTTTGAAGCTGTATCTTAAGATTGCCATGAGCTCTTTCAAGGACGTCTTGTCTTTGATAGATTTTTATTAGACCATAAGTTTTTTTGCACACACAAGCAATTTTCTGGTGTTCGGACCATTTTTTCCTTGCTTTCTAAAAGGTTTCAAAGTGGCTTGTTGACAAACAGCATTAGCATTTTAATTGCCTCCTGACAGGCAAGCTTTCACCTATTTCTTGTTTTCAGGAGGTAAGGCTAACAAGGCTTGTGGGAAACGTGGCATTTTTAACTCCTTAAGCTGTTTAAAATGAATTAAAACATGAATTTGCTCAATATTTCCCTTGGGCATCTTGCTACTCTGTTACGGGGAATGAAAGTTTTTGTCTCAGTCTATCTGCATTTTTTTTCTGAGCCTGCTTTCCATGCCACCTGGCTTTTTACCAACTATATTTCTCAAGCTACCTTTCTCTATACTGTCATGCTGTTACAAACTGTATTTCCCATGCTACCTTACGAACTACATTTCCCAGGGTGCCTTTCAGGGTCCGGGAGAAAACTCAGCTTCAGCCAATGGCGGTCCTGGTTTTGTTCAAAATCAAGTTTCTGCTCTTTTATCATGAGAGGTTTTTGAGTCAAGATTAAGCTTTTCACCTGGCACCATCCCCAGAACAGGTCACACATGTCCATGTGCACTCAGACATATGCTTGTTGCCAGAAGTGAAAACTTCTTGATGCTTCACTCTCCCACCTCACCAGATCAGTGAAAAGGAATGAGAGCTTTCTCAGAGAGATTTTTTTCCCCAGATAGAACTTCTTTGTCCCTGCTTGCCTCCTCCCCCAAGATGCAGAGTCACTGATGCTGCTGCCACAGCTCAGGACCTACACTAAGAGCACCAGGCTCTTTTCCCGAGTCCGGGACCAACCAAGTGTCCCCACAACAGCCACACCTATAGCTGCTTTTTTTTTTTTTTATTGTAGGGAGGATCCCAGAGCCTCTACTGCTTCCTCCATGCCAGCAGCCCCACCCCATATCCTGCACCACCTCTGCTGGGGCTCCACCCTAGGGAGAAGCTGTCCCTGCTTGGCTTTTTGCACTCTCTCGGGCGGGCGTCAGCTCTGGCCGCAGGGGACTCTGGCTGCTGTTTTTCTAATAGTGGCTTGTAGGGGAGATAGGATTAGCAGAGAGGATTTGCCATGTTTCAAGAGGTTTTTTTTTTTTTTTTTCTTTTTTTTTTTGGGGCTATTGGGGAGTGGAGATAAGATTAGCAGAGAGGATTTGCCATGTTTTAAGAGGTTTTTTTTTTTTTTTTTTTTCTGTTTTTTCTAGGGCCATTACAGGTGATTTTCCCATTCTGATAGATGTTATTTCCAGGTGAATCTAATTTTTGCCCTTACAGGAAGAAAAGAACTCTGAGAAGGAAAGGCCTGAAAAGCTTTCAGTTTTTTAGTGAGAGATTACTAGGCTTTTCCCAAGACTGTTCCCTATACTCTGCTTTTGCCAAGAGGAAACCAACTCTGACAGCACGATGTTATCAGCAAGCATTTTTATCCAGTCGCAATAGAGCAGAGGATTTGGTCACACCCTTGTCCGCCTCGGAAAAAAAATTTTTTTTCCTGCCACTCAGGGCTTAAAGCTAGGCTATCCACAGGGATCTTTTTCTGCCCATTTTCTTTCAGAGTATTTTTTTCATGACTTCCATTCTTCCCCCAGGAATCTGCATTCATAGTCCCAAGAACACAGCTCCACTGTCTTGTTGCTTTACTATCTTACCCAAAGCTTTTTCTACATTATATTCCTATATTCTACCTTATCTTAAGTTTCTTTTTACACTATATTCCTACCTTACATTTTTTCCTAGTTTTTATAGATAGAAATTAAGAGAGAGAGAGAAAAAAGAAAGAAACCTAGATAGAAATACTCGCTGCAGCCTAATTTTTCACTTCTTTCAGCCACCTTACTTTATCTATACTCCTGAAAATAGAATACCCCCATCTTCATTATACTACAAAACTAGACATGCCAAACTGCTTCCTATGGGGCCCCCAACCCTCCTTTCGCTAAGTCCCTGGTACCTATTCTTGGCACCATCTATGGGGGGGGTATCCATTTCTCTGTGGGAGGCCCACTCCTACTTGAGGGTACTCTTGAGGAGGGAGGAGGGAGAAATATTTAGATAGAAAGATAGAGGGGAGAGAGACAGATAGAAACACCCAATAGCCTCAGGAGGGCCTGGATCATAATCCACTGGCCTCTCCAGTATCTTCTAAAGGGCTTTTTATAGGCACACCAATGGGTGGAGCAAAAGACCTCCCCCAGCACAGCCAAGTACAGACCTTTCCAATCACCTGATAACTACAAACATCGTCAAGCAATCCTCTAATGCAGCCCTGCTGGGTAAACTAAGCTCAGATCTCACTATGAAACCTTTGTGGGTCTCCACAAACCTCCAGAAGTTCCTTTATTGTACAGGATTGTTTTGGCTATCCTGGGTTTTTTGTTTTTCCCTATGAAATTGAGTATTGTTCTTTCAAGGTCTATGAAGAATTGTGTTGGAATTTTGATGGAGATTATATTGAATCTGTAGATTGCTTTTCATAAGATTGACATTTTTACTGTGTTGATCCTGCCTATCCAAGACCATGGGAGATCTTTCCATTATCTGATATCTTCTTCAGTTTTTTTCCTTAAAGACTTAAAGTTCTTGTCATACAAGTCTTTCACTTATTTGGTTAGAGTTACTCCAAGATATTTTATGTTGTTTGTGGCTGTTGTAAAGGGTGATGTTTCTCTGATTTCTTTTTCAGCCTGTTTATCATTTGTATATAGGAGGGCTACTGATTTTTTTGTATCCTGCCACATTACTGAAGGTGTTTATCAGCTGTAGGAGTTCTCTGGTAGACTTTTGGGGGTCACATGTGTACTATCCTATCATCTACAAATGGTGAAAGTTGGACTTCTTCCTTTCCAATTTATATCCCCTTGGTCTCCATTTGTTGTCTTATTGCTCTAGCTAGAACTTCAAGTACGATATTGAATAGATATGGAGAGAGTAGACAGCCTTGTCTTGTTCCTGATTTTAGTAGAATCACTTTGAGTTTCTCTCCTTTTAGTTTAAGGTTGGCTGTTGGCTTGCTGTATATTGCCTTTATTATGTTTAGGTATGTTCCTTGTATCCTTGGTCTCTCCAAGACCTTTATCATTAAGGGGTGTTGGATTTTGTCTAAGGCCTTTTCAGCATCTAAAGAGATGATCGTATGTTTTTTTTCTTTCAACTTGTTTATATGGTAGATTGCATTTACAGATTTTCGTATGTTGAACCATCCCTGCATCTCTGGGATGAAGCTTACTTGATCATGGATGGTTTTTCTGATGTGTTCTTGGATTCGGTTTGCCAGTATTTTATTGAGTATTTTTGCATCGATGTTCATGAAGGAGATTGGTCTGTAATTCTCTTTCTTAGTTGTGTCTTTATGTGGTATAGGTATCAGGGTAATTGTAGCCTCACTAAAAGAATTTGGCAATGTTCCTTCTGTTTCTATTGTGTGGAAAAATTTGAGGAGTATTGGTATTAGCTGTTTGAAATTCTGGTAGAATTCTGCACTGAAACCATCTGGCCCTGGGCTTTTTTTGGTTGGGAGACTTTTTATGACTGCTTTTATTTCCTTAGGGGTTATAGGTCTATTTAAATTGTTTATAATCTTGTCTTGATTTAATTTTGGTTGTGGTACCTATCCAGAAAATTGTCCATTTCTTTTACATTTTCCAATTTTGTGCAGTACAGGTTTTCAAAGTATGATTCTCTGGATTTCCTCAGTGTCTGTTGTTATGTCTGCCTTTTCATTTCTGATTTTGTTAATTTGGATGCTCTCTCTCTGCCTTTTGGTTAGTTTGGATAAGGATTTGTCTAAACAAGCAAAGGACCTGCATGACAAGAACTTTAAGTCCCTGAAGAAAGAAATTGAAGAAGATGTCAGAAAATGGAAATATCCCCCATGCTCATGGATAGGTAGGATTAACATAGTAAAAACGGCAATCTTACCAAAAGCAATCAAAATACCCAACAGTTCAATTAAAAAATGGGCTATAAAACTGAAGAGAGAATTCTCAACAGAAGAAGCTCAAATGGCTGAAATACATTTAAGGAATTGCTCAGCATCCTTAGTCATCAGGGAAATGCAAATCAAAATGACTCTGAGATACCATCTTACACCCATCAGAATGGCTAAGATCAAAAACACTGAAGACAGCTTATGTTGGAGAGGATGTGGAGCAAGGGGAACACTCCTCCACTGTTGGTGGGAATGCAAACTTGTACAGCCACTTTGGAAATCAATATGGCGCTTTCTTAGAAAATTGGGAATCAACCTCCCTCAAGACCCAGCTATACCACCCTTGGGCATATACCCAAGGAATGCTCAATCATACCCCAAGGACACATGCTCAGCTATGTTCATAGCAGCATTATTTGTAATAGCCAGAACCTGGAAACAACCTAGATGCCCTTCAACTGAAGAATGGATAAAGAAAATGTACATATACACAATGGAGTACTACTCAGCAGAGAAAAACAATGACATCATGAGGTTTGCAGGCAAATGGATACAACTAGAAAAAAATCATCCTGAGCGAGGTAACCCAGACTCAGAGAGACAAACTGGTATGTACTCACTCATAAGTGGATACTAGATGTAAAGCAAAGGATAACCAGACTGCAACTCACAACTCCAGGGAGGCTACCTAGTAAAGAGGACCCTGAGAAAGACACAGGGATTGCCCAGTGACAGAGAAATGGATAAGATCTACATGAGCAAACTGGGGTTAGGAGGGGTGTAAAGTGCAAGGGTCAGGGGAAAGAGAGCTTAGGGGAGCGGGAGGTACCAGCTGGATCAGGAGCAGAGTGGGAGAATGGGGAGGGAGATACCACGATGAATGAAGACCCCAGGGGAATAGGAAAAAGCAGAGTGCTAGAGAGGTCCCAGAAATCCACAAAGATATATCTACTGTAGACTACTGGCAATGATCTAGAGAAAGCCTGAGCTTTCCTGCCCTGGTGATTGGGTGGCTGAACACCCTGGCTGTCATGATAGAATTCTCATCCAGTGTCTGATGGAATCGGATGCAGAGATCCACAGCTGAGCCCCAGGTGGAGCTGCAGGAGCCCAGTCGGTGAGAGAGAGGAGGGATTGTATGAGCAAGAGATATTGAGACCACGATTGGAAAAAGCACAGGGACAAATAACCAAACTCGTGGAAATGCATGAACTGTGAACCAATGGCTGAGGAGCCCCCATGGAACTGGACCAGGCCCTCTGGATAAGTGGGACAGTTGATTAGCTTGAACTCTTTGGGAGGCCCCCAAGCAGTGGAGCCAGGACCTGTCCTTGGTGCATGGGCTGGCTTTTTGGAGCCTGGGGCCTATGCTAGGACACTTTGCTCAGCCTTGGTGTAGGGAGGAGGGGACTGGACCTGCCTGGGCTGAGTCTACCAGGCTGGGCTGACTCCCCAGGGCAGACCTTGCCTTGGAGGAGGTGGGAAGGGAGGGTGGGTTGGGGGGGAGGGCTGGGGGGTGGGAGGAGGGAGGACGAGGGAATCTGTGGCTGATATGTAAAATCAAGTTAATTATAAAATAAAATATATATATAAAAAATAATAAATAACTTCATGGACAAAAAGTAAAGACAGATAATCTTCTCATTCTAAGTAAGATTTATTTCTAATATAAATATGTTTTTAACATGTAAAAGCTTAATTTATTATCACATAATTAATTTCTTGAAGGCAACTTGCTAGTATCTAAGAGACAGTTTAACCAGTCAGTTGTAGAAATTTATCCTAAAGTATCATTTGTAGATACTGTTAAATATTTTCAAGCCTCATGTTTCTGTCTACAAAGAAAGGCCTTGAGGGAAGTAGAGGACTCTCCGAATGTCTATGTACAAGTACCTGCTAATCTTATTCATTTTGACTCTATGCAAAATTCAGAAATACCATTGATGCTGTATTCTACTAGAACTGTACTTTGTTCTAGATTATGATCTCAGCTCTAACCCTCAAGCATCACTGTCCCAAGGCTTCTGTAGTGATAGTCACAGCCATAAGCAACAACCCTGAAGGCATTGGTTTCTCCCTAGAAAAGACATAGACAAGATCATGGAGCACACACTAAGCACTCAGCAAGGACTGGTGTCCCAATGCCACTGGATGTGTAATGTTCTCTCCAATTAAACCTGATGGATGGCAGTTTAAAACTCCTCAATCCCTTAGTAACAGTGTGGTAGGATCCTTCAAGCATCATTTTATTACTGTAAAAATTTTCCTTATGAAGAGATTGAGGTTTTATGAAGGGATTGAGGTTATAAGAAAGTTTTCACTCTTTTACATTTACTTGAGCAATTGACTTTTAATTGTTTAAAAGCATCCATCTTCTTAAAGGTGGTGGTGTTCCTCCAAGTTAATATTTTCCTGCTCTCTTGACCATAGGTTGCTATTGGCAGAACTGTTACTGAAGATTTGGACCTCTATGCTACATCTCGAGAGAGACGATTTCGTTTATTTGCATCTATAGAATGTGAAGGACAGTTATTCATGACTCCATATGATTTTATTTTGGCTGTTACAACAGATGAGCCCAAATGTAAGTAAAGATTTTAAATTACCTTTATAATTTTACTTTCATAATAATTTAAAATATATTAATAGTATCGTGATAATTTTCAAAGACTTCCAAAGATGGTGGTAAAAGTAATGGATACTAAGCAGTTCTGGTCAGGTTAAATAGATGACAATAAAAATGAACTTTGAAAAGAAGAATCTCTAGTTTGTAAAAATATGGGATAGTATACATATTTTAGAATACATAACAAAAGCAATGTGACAACTCAGAATTCATTGTGTTATGCAATGTTTGC
Organism: Peromyscus attwateri; assembly: GCA_902168425.1. Taxonomy (NCBI): domain Eukaryota; kingdom Metazoa; phylum Chordata; class Mammalia; order Rodentia; family Cricetidae; genus Peromyscus; species Peromyscus attwateri. The sequence continues at coordinate 39,382 of CABHPP010141353.1, read as the reverse complement.
AGACTGATATTTCTTAAAAACCTTTATTATGTCTAAAATTGTAGAAATTTTGAGTCACTTCCTTGTATATTGAACTTCAACACCACCTCCCTTTAGATATTCTTATAAGAGATTAACGTTCTACCTTTATTTCTTGTGTCCAAAATGAGTAAAGTAATTTAGAGGACTGGCATTGAAGTTAGCCTTGCTCAAGAATTCTACTTTTCTGTCTTCTGCATTTGGTTTAGCTCCTGAAGTATAAAGATGGGCTAATTCCATCCCACTTTTCCATATGTTAAAGGAGTGGTTTCCAAACATTTGAACAGCTGCACAGTTTTTAGAAATGCTTTATAACTGACTTAATAAAAAAGTAGCAAGATTCTTGCTGGGTGGTGGTGGCACATGCCTTTAATCCCAGCACTTGGGAGGCAAAGCCAGGCGGAGCTCTGTGAGTTCGAGGCTAGCCTGGTCTACAAAGCGAGATCCAGGACAGGCACCAAAACTACACAGAGAAACCCTGTCTCGGAAAAAAAAAAAAAAAAACTTAAAAAAAAAGTAGCAAGATTCTTGTATACACTTTTATATCCAACCAATTTTAATATGTTCTTTTCAATGAAGTGTATAAAGAAAATCCACTTCACAGATAACAGGTGGCTAGGAAAGGGAAGATTACTTTCTTGTGACCTTGGGCATTCTCTTTTTACATTGTCACAACTTGCTAGTGGTAGGTAGTTCAGGCTTTCAAACTCTCCAAAGATGGTATTGAAAGATTCTCTAGAATGAAGGGGTTTGGGCTAGATTAACTGGATGGCTGGTTGGTAAGAATGAGATTGAGAAGGAAAAAAAAAGTCACTGAATTTTTGACTGATATATTTGAGATGTATCAAATATGTAAAAGTTGGATTTATCTAGTTTCAGCTCACTGAAAGATAACTAACTAAAAATTAATGTACCAAATAAACTGGCTAATATTTGCTTCAGTTTCTCATAAAAATATATGATAATTTAGACTAGAGCAGTTATAGCCATTTTCCTCTAGAGCAAAACCAAACTTTAAAATTTTTTCAATAATTTGGCAAACTTGTGCAAACTAGCTTTTAATTCTTTCTAACCCCTCAGTGCTAGACATTAGATCCAGGGCTTTGTATATGCTGCGCAAGTGCTTTTCTGCTGAGTTTCATCACAACCCTCAATGAATTGACTTTAGATGCTTTGAATTCTCAACAGTGAAGATCAGGGAGAGGTCTGAACATTTGGGATTTGTCTGTACATGATTCGTAGTTAATGCTATGTATGTTGAAGTTGTCCAGAGAAATACTATACTATTTTACATGACAGGGGACCAATCCTTGAGGAACTCTTACACTTCCAAAGATGGATATACAAATGCTAGAAAAGGGTAGGCCTCAAGAGCATTATCCAGAGACACAAGAAAAAAACAAAACAAACAAACAAACAAAAAACCAACGTAGACTGGTACAGTCATAGAAGCCAAAGGAAATGGTTGGGGTGGTCCAGTGAGTGGAACACTGCTGAGAAGTCAGTTAGACAAGGATAGAGTAGATTCTAGACTTAGTAATGTGAAGGTTGCTGAGGATTTCAGGGAATTGACTAGGACAAACGCTAGATTGCAGAGTGGAATACAGAGGAGGAACTGAAGGCAGTGACTGGCAAGTATCTAGTCAAGATGCTCGGCTCTGACAGGGAAAGGAAGTGCAGCTGCGTTGGAATTTGAGGTAGAGGCTTGATCATGCAAGATTTTAAATCCCCCAAAATTTTAAAAGTAGAATTTGGTTTTGACTAGAGGGAAAGACCTGAGAAAAACACACAATCAAGACAGTAGTGGTGTATTTACAGTAGCCACTTTGGAAATGCATAGGGGAGAAAAAGCTGAAAATTAAATAGGGCTCTTTAAATAGTAATTATAAGGCTAAGATAAGATGTATAGCCCTTTGACTTAATTAACATGGTATACTGTGAGTTATTCTTTAATTTTGAGTACTCTATACTAATTTTATTAACATGAAATAATAGTAACCTCATGAAGAATTTTTTGGGAATACATTGTGTGTGGCTAGTAGACTAGAACCAGTATTGGATCTGTCATCATCATTGTGATCACTTGAATTCATAATTAAGATTTTTAACATCTCTGATATAATTTTATGATGACATTCAATAGGAAAATGCATTTAAGTATTTACTTAGTAGTTGTAGCTCAAATAAATGTTAATTGTAAAATATACCACATTGTTGTTGGTAACTTTTTTGGAAATTATTTTTTCTTATTTTTCTCTTTAAAGTAGAGTTTAAAAGGTAAATTTCCCTTCTAGGATTAGAATATGTAGTTATTTTCCTATAGCATCAAGAACCATTTTAGTTTATATGTTTAAAAATACACTATTAATTCAGACACAAAAATGTATCACAGATATGATTAACATCAGCCTATAACTTGAGAAATAAAATACTTCTAATATTAAATCTACTATAAATTTAATGCCTCCCTCCACCTGTTATATTTATATACTCAGTGATTTCTTATGATAAAGGAGTTTAGAAAGTCAGAACACCCTTTGAAGACTTATCTTAATGGTTCTTTAGTCTTTATTTCTTTAACAGCTAATAATATTGAACATGGTACATTTCCTGCAGAATGAATATGTCTTTTGTGAATAATCTACTCTGGAAATCTCATGAAACCACAAACTCAAGAGTAAATCTAACTTCCTCGTTGGATAAATAGCTTCTGAGCATTGCATAAGAACATGTCCATGTAGTTTTACTTTTTATGTATTTTTCTTACACTCTTTCCGAACTGTTATTTCATTGTTCTACTTACTAAAAGGAGCCATTGCAGAATTATGTGTACAGTAGCATAGGTAAGGTTACATGCCAATCCTGTGATTTCCGTGCTTGATCTCTATTCATATATACTACCTAGGTAAAAGAAAGATTTATTATAAAATAGAAGAGAATTGATCTCCAAGAAAAATTAGTTTCAAAATTTTATAAAAGTATATTTTCACCTTTAATCTCAAGATGAGTTAGTATATTACCTTAAAAAGAGAGTTGCATAGCAATGTGCCTTCTGTAGAACTTTAGATTTGGTATATATTTAATTATACAGACTTGCTATGTAGAAACAATTACTGATAGTCCACCAGTTTTCCTAATGCCGGTATACTGTAGAACTTAATTCCTACCAACCTGGAGATATTCTTAGCCATTTACAGTGTCAGAATCTGAACAAGAGAAGCAACAATTTGGGCTGTGCATCTGTCCCTGTATTTACTGTTTAAACTGAGATCATTGACATGATAAAGAAAATGGTATTTCATTCAGCTACTACACTTGTGTCTCCAAACTACTTCTAGAACAGCCATATCCAGAAGGGAGAATGTAAATTGGATAAGAACTTTCCCAGCTCTCTGTTAGCTCCTCTTCTCTTTGCCACTATCATTTTTATCCTGGACAGACCTTCACTGATGAATTACTTCCACAAATGCTCACTCATCTGATTCTAGCATGAATATTTTATAAGTATTGTCCTTCAAGTCCCATAAAATATTTAACATTAAGTAGCTTACCTTAACATAGATCCAGAAAGGCCCAACCATAACACAGTTATGGGGGAAAAAAAAATCCTGTGACACTGATTTTATTTATTATAAGTTACAGTATTTTAAACAAGTAGATACCATGAAAAGATCCTATCTTAGATTCAAATATTGAGGGTAAAAAAACTGCCTTTTGAACATAAAAGCCTGATTCTGAGTTATGGTTATATATGGTTACTAAATATGGATATACATTACATACAATATTATCTAATTATTTTATATTTATTTTAGTTGCTAAAACGTGGAAGTCACTTTCTAAACAGGTAAGTTAAAGCTCTTGGTATACAACATATGCATGTACACACATGATACACACGTGTAGGCACACATGCACATTATTTGATTATATATGACTATATGTTTATATGTATGTGTGTGTGTTTTACAAATTAAAATCACATAATGGTGGTATTTTTTAGTCTTCATAGTGTCAGTGAATAAAGGTTGGCAATTCCATGTGCTAGGGAAGATAGAGGTTAATTGTCATGTGTAAGTGTAAATTAGTCTTCCTTGTTTAGAAACAATTATCATTTCTGCTAAATTGAAGCTATATAGACTCTTTACCCAACAGGTCCATGCCTGAGGTTAAATTCTACAACAGTACATTCACAAATACCTAGCAAAGTCCAACTTAATATACTTTATAACTAGGTCATCATTTCACAGCTGTGTTCATACCTAGAGAAATCTTCAGTTACATACAGAAGAGGTTCAGAAGTCCATAGACTGCTCATCATGCTTTAAAAAAACAAGCACATGAGTAATAGACCTAATACATTTTCAAAAAATGTAACTCCATTCAGACAGAATTCAAAACTGGGAAAAGGAGACTACACTATTAAAGGATTCATCCACAGTTGGCAATACTAAGGGGAAAATTAACATAAAATTCAGGCAGTAGAAACATCAGGGAGGGCCTCAAAGTGGCTTCTAATATGCTGATGAGTGTCTGCTTTAAACTTAGCTACTTTTAACTTCCTTAACTAGTAAAAGGGAATTCTCAAAAGCTTATAACAGCAAATGCATGCTTCCTTGTGAAACTTCAGAAACATTCACTTTACAGTTAAATGTAAGATAAAGGTACATGCTATCATAGCAAGAGAGCTAGCAAAGAGACATACCTCATTAGCTGAGAATTCTAGACTGCCCTGATAAAGTACCACACAGCCTAGCGACTGAAACTGCATTTATCATTTCATAGTTCTGCAAACTAGAAACTTAAAGTCAGGGCATTAGCAGGTTGGTTTATTCTGAGGATTTTCCCCTTTTCTCTGGCCATCTTCTCACTCTGTTTCCACTTGGTCTTTCCTCTAATAATTTAGGGGGATCTCATATGATAACAGTGGTATTTTTGAAGGACCTGTCTCCAAAGTAGCCAGGTTCTTAGGTACTGCATTAGGGCCATAATATATAGTATGTCAAGGAGAAAGAGCAGGAGAAGGGGGAGGGTAAGAGTGGAGAGGAGGCATTATAAGGACTACAGTAGTGGCAATAATACAATTAAAAATCATATCCAATAAAAGTTTTGCAGGTTACTACTATATATAAAAATAAATGAATCAAAGTTAATAACAGGCTGATATTTAATTTTAAATTAATAATGACAATTATAAAAACTGCATTAAGATACATTTCACAATAGCAACAAAATCTATCACGTACTTAAAAGTGTACCATCTTAGCTACTTTTCTATTTCTGTGACAAAGCACTAAGGCAACTTAGGATAGAAATTATTTCCTTGAGCTTGTGGTTCAAGATGGCAGATCAAAGTGGCAGCAGAAACAGCTGAGAGCACTCACCTTGATCCAAAAATAGGAAGTAGAGAGCTAGCTCAAAACGGAACAAGTCTTTGGAAACCTCCTATCTCACCCACAGTGACATACTTCCTCCAGCAAGGCCACACCTTCTTCTTTTTTTTTCTTGTTTTTTGTTTTTTGTTTTTGTTGTTATAATTTCTTGAATTTTTTTCATTTTACATACCAACCACAGTTCACCTTCCCTACTCTCTTCCCATTCCCTCCTCCCCACTCCACCCCCCCCACCCCCATTCACTCCTCAGAGAGGATAAGGCCTCCCATGGGAAGTCAACAAAGTCTGGTGCATCATGTTGAAGGCAGGACCAAGCCCCTCCCTGCTGCATCAAGGCTGAGCAAGGTATTCTACCATAGGGAATGGGCGCCAAAAAGCCAGTTCATATACTAGGGATAGATCTTGGTCCCACTGCCAGGGGCCCCACAAACAGTCCAAGCCACACAGCTGTCCCCCACATTCAGAGAGCCTAGTTTGGTCCCCTGCAGGTTCCCCAGCCTTCAGTCCGGAGTCCCTGAACTTCACTAGCTCAGGTCAGCTGTCTCTAGGTTTCCCCATCATGATCCTAACCCCCACTCACTGCTCATACAATCCCTTCTACCTCTCTTCGACTGGACTCCAGGAGCTCAGCCCAGTGCTTGGCTGGGGAGCTCCGCATTTACTTCCATCAGTCACTAGATGAAGGCTCTATGATGACAATTAGGGTAGTCACCAATCTGATCACAGAGGAAGGCCAGTTCAGGCATCCTCTCCACTATTGCTAGGAGTCTTAGCTGGGGTCATCCTTGTGGATTCTTCCTAGCACCAGGTTTCTCCCTAACCCCTTAATGGCTCCCTCTATCAAGATAGCTCTTTCATTGCTCTCCTTTTCTGTCCCTCCCTCTAGTACCTCCCCCTACTCCCTCAAGTTCTCATCCCCATCCCCACCCCTCTTCCCTCTTCCCAGTTTACCCAAGAGATTTTATCTATTTCTCCCTCCCAAGGTGACTCATGTGAGTCCCTCTTAGAGTCCTCCATGTTGCCTAGTTTCTCTGGGGTTGTGGACTGTAGCCTGGTTATCCTTTGCTTTACATGTAATATCCACCTATGAGTGTACATACCATGCTTGTCTTTCTGGGTTTGGGTTACCTCACTCAGGATGATTTTTTCTAGTTTGATCCATTTGCCTGAAAATTTCATGATGTCATTTCTTTTTACAGCTGAGTAATACTCCATTATGTAAATGTACCACATTTTCTTTATCCATTCTTCAGTTGAGGGTCATCTAGGTTGTTTCCAGATTCTGGCTATTACAAATAATGTACTATGAACATAGTTGAGCAAGTGTCCTCGTGTTATGATTGTGCATCCTTTGGGTATGTGCCCAAGAATGGTATTGTTGGGTCTTGAGGTAGATTGATTCCCAATTTTCTGGGGAAACGCCATACTGATTTCCAAAGTGACTGTTGTTTTGTCTTATTTACTGTCCTTTGCCTTACAGAAGCTTCTCGTTTTCAGGAGGTCCCATTTATTAATCATTTGCTCCCAGTGTCTGTGCTACTGGTGTTATATTTAGGAAATGGTTTCCTGTACCACTGAATTCAAGGCTACTTTCCTGCTTTCTCTTCTATCAGGTTCAGTGTAGCTGGATTTATGTTGAGGTCTTTGAACCACTTAGATTTGAGTTTTATGCATGGTGATAGATATGGACCTATTTGCAATCTTCTACATGTTGACATCCAGTTATGCCAGCACCATTTGTTGAAGATGATTTTGGCTTCTTTGTCCAAAATCAGGTATTCATAAGTTTGTGAATTAATGTCAGGGTCTTCAATTCGATTCCATTGATCCACATGTCTGTTTTTATGCCAGTACCAAGCTGTTTTTATTACTATAGCTCTATAGTAGAGCTTTTGAAGTCATGGATGTGATAAGGCCACCCACACCTTTTAAAGCTCCCCAAACAGCCATCAACAAGAAACCAAATATTGAAACATGTTATACTCTGGGGCCATTCTCATTCAAACCACCAAATTCTGCTTCTTGGCCCCCATGACCTCTGGTGGCCATATCATAATGCAAAATGAATTTAATGCAATATCAGAAGTCCTCATAGTCTTTCAGTCTAAACACCAATTTAAAGTCCAAAGTCTAACATCTCTTCTGAGACTCAAGGCAATTTCTTAATTTTAACACCTACAAAATCGAGCTGGGCGGTAGTGGCACACACCTTTAATCCCAGCACTCGGAAGGCAGAGGCAGGCGAATCTCTGTGATTTTGAGGCCAGCCTCGTCTACAGAGCACAGGCACCAAACTACACAGAGAAACCCTGTCTCGAAAAACCAAAAAATAAAAAAAGTATATAACACCTACAAAATCAAAAGCAAATTACATACTTCCAACATACAGTGGCACAGAATATGATTGCCATTCCATAAGGGAGGCATGGCAGCATAGTGAGGGAATTCTGGGCCGAAGCAGGACTGAAGACAGAAGGGCAAACTCCAAATCCTGTAGTTTTGTGTCTGGTGTCAGAGGGCTGAAATGGCTCTGCCCTGCCAGCTTTGCTCTTGGAATGGTTTCACTCCCTGTTGGCGGCTCTCCCCAGAAGCTCTCTCATGTCTCCAGCACCTCTAACATCTTGGAGATTCCAGCACAATCCAGGCTTCACTTTTACAGCTTCACACAATGTGGCCTTCAGGACCTTCATGCAGGGACTGCCCCGCCATACAGTGCCTGGCCTCAGCAGTTCTCCTTTTTCGTGGAAGAAGATTGCATAACCCCTTTAAATCCAGACCCATGTGGCTGAGGCTGCCGGGTTCAGCTGCCCACTGGGAGGGGGCCTTCTTGAATCAGATTTGCAGCAGCCTTCCTTTGTTGTTGATTTTTAGGAGGGGGAGTTCCTTAGGCCTTTCCCCTTCACAAGTTGACAGCTACTTGTGACCTCTCCTTGAGGACACCACTCTCTATATCCTATTTTCAATCAGGCCTCTCTTCAGTTTTAACTCTTTCAGCACAAGCCTTGACTTTATCATTAAATTTCTTGATGTTATTTTTCTCTTCCAGCTGTACACTTCATATTTCTTTTGTTCCACATGTGCTTTTTCATTGTAGACCTGCATAGTAATTATAAATAACATTGTTATAGAGTCAATATCAGACTGTCTTGAAATCTTCTCTCAAAGAAATTAGTCCATTGCATTTTTATTTAGCCTCAGGAAAATTCTTAGGACAAGGGCAGAAAGTAGCCACATTCTTTCCCACAACAGCACAAGAATGGCCTCTAGTTCAGTTGCTGTTAAAGCCCTTGCTTCCCTCTAAAGTCTCTTGAGCTGGGCCTCCACAGTCCACATAGCTCTCAGGACTGTGTCCCAGGCTCCTAGTAGGATGGTCCATTAAGCCCTGTTTATAGTATTCAACCACTTTACTAGTCCAAAACCCCAAAGTCTTCCATATTCATCCAAAACCACATGGCCAGGTATGCCACAGCAACAGCCCACTCCCTGACTCCAACTTCTGTCTTAGTTACTTTTCTGTTGATGTGGCAAAACCCCAGGACCAAGGCCCCTTACAAAAGAAAGTGTTTAAGTGGGTTTGTGGTTTCAAAGGGTCAGACACCATGATGGCAGAGCAAAGTCATGGCAGCAGGAATAGCTGAGAGCTCACATCTTGATCTGAAAGCCTCAAAGCTGATTCCCAGTGACATACCTCTTCCAGCAAGGCCACACCTCTAATCCTCCCCAAACAGCCACCAAGTATATACTAGAGCCCAAGTATTCAAAGATTTGTCTATGGGGCCCATTTGCATTCAAACCACTACATGTACTTAACAGAGTATGTATAACATTTATAAAATGTCTTTCAAGGAAGGGAATAGATATAGTATCATGTTCATGGATACTGAACTATTTATAATAATACTTATATCCTAATTTATCTACAAATTATTGTTAATATTAGTCTTACTCTAATATAATTTCAACAGAATTGATTTTAATTTTCACTTTTGAAACATTTCAGTAAGGACTCTAAAATACTTAGAATGGTTTTGAAAAGAAAATAAAAAGAGTTGACAGGAATGAAAACAAGTGATTCATATTAATAAGATTGATAAAGATTAATAGTAGGTTGATAATTAAAATAATATTGTATCATTGCAAGAATATTTTAAGTAGATGAAGATGAATAATAATAGTAATAGAAAAATCCAGAGGCATTTTAGGGAAGATCTGTAAATCAGTAGAGAAAAGACTGATGCCCCAATCATGTGTAAGAATAATAGGCTTTCCCTATGGGGACAAATGAAGCTAATCCTCAGAATCCACCATCATATATAAAAGCTAATTGAAGATGGATTGTGTTCTTTTTTTTTCCAAGCATCATGGCTAGTAACTTTAGTCTTCATTAAAATATATTTCATATACTTAGAAGGATGAACACGTCATAATATGCCATGGCAGTTGTATATATGTACTATGAAAATCATCTCAAATTTGTAAAAGTACATATTGTATTTGTCACAGCATAGATACTTACCAACAGTGTTCATCTTTTACCAATGGTTCATTCACATATATGATGATTATGTTTAAATAACCTATTATGTATCAAATACTGTCAGAGCTATCTAAGTAAATTGATAGTCCAGTGAACAGTTGGCTATAATTGTAAACAAATTCGAGAATTGTGCATATATTGGCTGTCTTATTCTTCCACCGGTAAACATTAATATATCAGTTGACTGTTAGGATCAAAAGAGATAATGTTCGTGCTCAGAGGTAATGGAGATAATAACAAGTTTCAGGGAACTGGGAAAGAATTGGAGATGCTTGTATCTGTCCTTGCCTGTAGTTATATTTTACCCTTATTAATTCTCAGGACTACACCTCACTCCACATAAACATAACTTTGGTACAGCACTGACAGATTTCTTGAATTGTGGAACATTGTAAAGTATCATCAGATGCTTTCGTGTGCAGGAGAAGAGAAGAACACAGTGCAAGCAGTTGAGCCTCGCAGTCCTGGCTACCAAGTGCTAGTGGTGCAGTTGGTACCTAGAAATGCTTTTCACAAAGATTCAGAGAATTTCAGAGCAGCACCTTCTCGCTTGCCTTCAAAATGTGATAAAAATAACAACTTCTACCCACCTGAGTCTCAAGTCCTACCACCTTAGAATTTCCAAAAAAAAAAAAAAAGAGTAACCTCTCCCCACATATACATCTTAGCTGAAAGGTCAGGTCTGAGTATCATGCAAATGTACTAATTCAGAAGATTCTTCTACCAAAAAGTGATATTCACTCCCATGAAGGGAGTGATACTTGTACCGACCAAAAAAAATAATGTCTTGAAAATTATATGTGATTACTGTTGAGAGAAGTGAATGTCAGAAGCTTTTATCCAACCCTAAAAGAATTCCATGATGCCCCAACTCAAAAATGTTTAAAGAGTGTCATAATGAATATAGACTTGTTACACAGAGGAACAGGAAGTCACCAAAAGTAATAGCAGAGTTATCAATGTCAGTTGGGTTTTTGTTTGGTGTTATATTGTGTTTTATTTATGATTAAAAACTATAAATGCTAAAATGTAAAAATTGAAGAACACATAAGAGGATCTTTTTAGATAAGATACATGAAGCAAACCTCAAAAGAAATTACTGGCAGATTTTACTAAATTAAATAACTTAAACTGTGGCTACCCAAACCCATCAACAACACTAAAAGATATTTGATGCATAGGAAAATGCTTTCATAATTTATTATCCAAAAACCAACTTTAAAAGAGGACCTTATAGTTGTCTAGAACTTGTGTAAATTGATACTAAAAAGATAATCATCTCAATAAGAAATGGACAACATAGCTAGAATAGCTAGCAAATACATATAAAATAGTTCAACTAATAACCAAAGACATGCAAATTAAAGCAATGATGTTCTATTCCACACCCACCAGATGGCTAGCTTCCAGAAATTTGACAGTGTCAATACTGAGCAAGGGCATAAAGGAACCAATTGAAAAAATAGATGACGCCTTTGCTTTGGGGAGGGATTTGGTAATGGCTGATGAAATTTAAAATGTATATTTGAGGTCCTATTTATAGGTATATATGCTAAAGAAAGGTTTAAATGTTCACACCTGCTCTCTTATTCACGTTTCCTGACACACTGATGGAAGAGTGAAAAATTTAGAAACAATATAATCATTGGGGAAATGGATCAAATAATTGTAAGTAGCGTACCACGGATAACATAGTAATATAGAATGAAATAAATAAGTGTGTTAGAGCTGTGTGTATCCAGTTTTAGACCTAACAGATACGGTTAAGCAAACAGCGAGTGGCAGGATGCTGATGTTTTCTAGGCCCTAGGAAGTCAAAGAAATTTTCCTGATTCTGGGAAGCTGTTTTATTCAGTCTCATTCTCTCACAGGACAGCTGATGGAGTGTGTGCTTGTGTATGCTTGTACTTTAGTTTTTCGTTTGTCACGTTTAAATAAACACTGATGAATACTATACAGATAAACATCTTTTGTGTCCTTAGTATTTTAAAAATGTAACAGCTAACTTTCAAAAGTGCCGTTATAAAAATCCATTGTGTAGGCATTAACATCAAAATAAAGACTGTTTGACATGAAGATATATTCATATTATGTAAAAGACAAAATAAAATACAAAACAGTATATAGAGAATAAAGATTTAATATTTACAAAAATAAATGGCTGTATACAATATCTATGAGAGAGTTAGATTAAAAGAATATTAAATAAAATTGAAGTGTGGTTTGTCTTTGAATAAAATTTTTCTTTTCTAAACCTACAGTTTTCCTATGCAGTGTGTGTGTGTGTGTGTGTGTGTGTGTGTGTGTGTGTGCACTAACTATATGACTAAAAAACTATACTCACTTTAGAAAATTATGTAAGTACTTTAAAAACACCTATAACTTTAGGAAAGTAAAATTAATTCAGCAAATGTGTATTTGTTCCCTACTTGCAATGCTGCAATGTAATTGTGGCACTGGACACCCCAGAATTAGTATCTGACTTCAGTAGTTTAAAGACATAGTGCCCAACAGACTGCTCTCTTTACAGGTGTGTACCCCAGTTCAGAAGTCTCAAGGTGCCTCACTTCTGACCTTACGGGCTACAGTTCCAGGATTTTCCTACATCTGGTGTAGTAGTTTACTAAAATGACCCATAGAACTCAGAAAATGCTGTAGTTGGGATTACAGATAAAGAACATTCATTAGGACATCCCAACTGAAGAGACAAACTAGTAGGTCTGGAAGCGTCCTGACCAAGAATGTCTGTCCTCTCTGCATGTTGGAGGCAGTCTGTCGCTCTCCGAGCATCTTCATGGGCTCCAGTGAGCTCAGGGTCTAGACTTGTCTTGGGTTTTACTTCTGAGGTGTAAGTTTCCAAACTGTTGATCATGTCTTTATCTCTGTCTCCACCTCTCCTTGCTCCCATCCTTTGTTCTGGTGACCAAACACCATCCTGAGTTATTTCCTTAGTGTACACTTAAGTGTAACTAATGGATTTCGTCTTCCTCCCAGGAGTTGGAGACAAAGGCCAAAATCATTTTATGTGGAACAGTATATTAGAAAAGATAAGTATTGTGAGTGAGGAAACAAATTTCCAGCATGAATGGATATGCAAAGATTTTAGTAAATGTTAAGAATCAAAATTAGCAGATAGCAAAAATGATCATTAAAGCAATTAGATGACCTAGGCCTGGAGGAACTATATTTTTATTAAAAATAACTACTTGAAATCAATGAGAATCAGTTTCTGTAATTTACTTCTATGTGCCTGACTTGTGAAAATTACTTGTCCAGTTTAGGTCTAAGTAAAATATGTGTGAGAATTGGTTACTAGAATTAAATAAGCTATTATGAGTCGATTGTTAATCACATAAAGGACTCTCAAAAAAAGTAATTTTTTAAAATCAGAACAGAGATTGGAATACATAGTTATAATGGGAGAAGATCAATATTTATACAAGAGAAATAGTATAAATTTAAGTATGTACAGTGTATTGAGGATTTTTTTAATCTCTTAATTTGACAAAAATATTTTAGTTTCATCTAAACAGTAAATAGCCTAGTCTTACCTGTTTGCCATGGTCCCCTATTGGACACTGCTCATCACCTTGGCATCTGTTACCTGCAGTGCAGATAAATCCCTGTGAAAGAAATGAATGCTAGAATCCACACACAGGCTTCCAGGAGTCTGGAAAGCCCCTCAAAATGCTCCTGCTTTTGACATCCCAAAGGTTTCTTTATTTTCCTGATACCTCAGCTTTGCAATTTAAAAATATTGTTTATAAACATCACAGAGCACTTTCTAGATTCCACTTACCAGGAAAAGTCTGTTTGAAGTATTCTCAAACTTGAATGTGCATGAAAATCACCTGGAGGTCAGGGAAAATGCAAGTCTAGTTCAGAAGATCGAGAGGAAATGCTACTCTGCATTTCCATAAGCTTTCAGATGACACTGGGATTGTTGGAAACCACAATGTGACAAATAAGGATCAGATCTAGAATTGCAAGTGACTTCTACATTAAAAATGTATTACTGAGAAAAGTAATTTTTAAACTTCAAATTATCCTTTCACTGGTTTTCCTTATAGTCAATTATTTTATAATTGTTTCCTTTTTATTTTTATTATTTTTGCAGAATATGTATAATCTGTCCAAATGTTTTTATATAAGCAATGTTCAACTGTTTAAATTCTCCAATAATTTCTCACCAGCAGTGATAATTTATTTTAAGAAAGATGAGTACAAATCAGTATTCCGTTTACCCAGTATTAAGATTCTTTGCATTACCATTAAAATACTCTATTCATTCTTAGCATATTCCTTTGCTCATCTGTTTCTTTTGCTCAAACTCAGATAAATCCAGGCATGCTGCAAAGAAGAATATGGAGCCAGCTGGTCACCTGATTTTAATGAGGAAATCTACATGGCTTTTATAAAACAATCCCTTGTTCCTCGCTCCAGAACTCAAGCTTGCTGTTTTATCTTAACTTTTTGTCTTGCTATATGCATCTAGTTAGGAAATTTATCTGAAATTTTGAATAGTTCTAATTAAGTTTAATATAGCATCTTTAGCATATATTTGATATTTGCATTGTGGGCAAATGCTGTAGTGGAATAAAGTGCAGGTATAGAATAAGATGATTAATGTCACATTTCTGGTCATTTAAAAGGAGAATTTCCTGGGGAGGATGCTTACATTTTTTAAGATTCATGTTGAAAGAAAGTGATTTGACTACTAATCAGTATTCCAATCCTTCTTTTATAGGAATTAAGTCAGATGCTCTCAGATACACCACCAGTTTGGAAGGGATCATCAAAGCTCTTTCGAAATCTTAAAGAAAGAGGTAAGCTAACCTTAGTGTCTATGTATTTTAATATTGACATGGGTTTAAAATTGTGTATGCAATTTTGTGTAAATTGTGTAAGACACAAATGCAAATGTCTCTGGGTAACTAATATAATTTGGTATAGTGTGATTAAGGACTATGTTGTCACTATATACATACACAAATATATATACCTTCGGACCTCTTTAGCATCATCATTTTCAACCATACTGAAAAGCATTTTAAATTTGCTCATAGGAAATACTTTTTAAAAATATTAGATCTTCAAATGTTAGTTTTTATCATTCCATTTTGCATCTAAGGAATAATAGTTACTTCTCCAGTTCGTAAATATACAAGGCTAGCCTGTGCTACATGATGCCTTGATTAAAAGAAAAAAAGAAAGCAAGAAAAAAAAAAAGTATCTTGGGTTTAATTGCAGTTTCCTTTTACAATATTTTCCCAGTTGTTCATATGAATGAAAGAGATACTTTTATTGTGGACATTTTTAAAAACTAGGATTGAAATACTAGATTCAGGTATATTAAAATACTCCTTGGATATCTGGGCATGGTGGTACATTTCACTAATCTCAGCTTCTCTGGAGCCTGAAGAAGGAGGATTTTGAGTTTACAGCCAAAGTAGACTACATAAGCAAATACATCTCAAAAAACAAAAATATTCTTAGAATATTGTATTCATATTTTAAGTGAGAGAATAGCACTGAGAATGTTCAAAACTTAAAAAGAATGGGTAAGTATAATAAATTTTAATTTTTTTGCCTTAATATATCTCATGGGAAAATAAATGAATCAAATATAATCTGAAAAAAATGCATGGAAGAAAGAAATCTTTTTACCTAAGAAAAGGTTAGCCTGGAAGACCTAACCCTCTATATGTTATATGCATTTTTTTTTGTATTTTCTTTCTGCCTTTGTTTATTTTTCAGGAGAGAGTATTCATTTAGCACTGTTCAGTAAAAGTTTCTACAGTGATGGAAGTGTCCATATTTCTTTTTTATTTTGTATAGAAACCATTGACCATTTATGATTACTGAGGTCTTCAAATGTTGCTGCTGTAATGGAGGAATGAAATTTTATTTGGATTAGTCTAAATTTAAATACTGCACCTGCTCATTAATTACCTACGGTATATTTATGTCTGTCTCATATTCTTGATATTAGCAAGATCATTAAACCATAGTCTTATAAGAGTTTAGAACCAGCTTGCTAGGTGGTTGAGAAATACTGAACTACTTGGGGTGTGTGTGTGTGTGTGTGTGTGTGTGTGTGTGTGTGTGTGTGTACAGAGATTAAGTGGTGGGAAATTTTTAAAGCTAAATCTTTATAGCTACTAAATATTAATTTAAAAATTTATTTTATCTTTTTAGCTATAACTCAGTAAAAAATTAAGCAACTTCTTATAAAAGCAGTATGTAACACTTAGGAAAACATGCAATAGATCAAGAAATAGTAATTTAAAACTGTCATGTTTTTAAGGAAATTCTTAAAAATTTTTAATTGAATTTTCAAAACCTAGTTGTCATTTCTTTTCCCTTCCTCTCCACTACTCAATACAAGGCCTCTTTAAATAGTCCAGAGCTGTCCTTGAACTTACAATCCTCCTGCTTAAGCCTCCTGATTGCTATAATTTAGTTGACATCTTCTATATCCTTTACTTAGAAAGACTGTACCATTACTATATAGTATCAATTGACGTTATGTTGTTGTTTGTCCTACTTTTAGCCTTAAGTAAATCGAAGGGTTAATCTTCTAATTTTTTTTCTGGTTTTCTATGTTTATAGTTAGGAAGCATTGGGAGTCTGTAGTTCAGCTTCAGCAGTATTTTCTTTTTTCCTTGACCATTTTCTTTAAATTATATCACTTTCTTCTCACTTCCTGTGTGCATAGTAATCCAACTCAGTAACCAGGTAGCCCTACAGAAAAATGCCTGCCATGGCTCTCTGCAGTCAGTTAGTCCTTCTGCTAACTAACCCTTTCATAAGAGAAATCTTGAATTAGTCATCATTAATTATATGGTATTTTAAAGTTCTTTATAGCAACTATAATATTTTGTCATATACTAAGTAAACTAGAACAGTAAGAGGACTCTTAAATAATTATGTTTTTACAGCCATTGACTATTTCAGAATCTCTCTCCCATAACATTCATGGCAGTCATCCAGAACTATCTGTCTCTAGGTCACAGTATTCTAGTATAAACAGAAGAGAATGCTTTCCCAGTCTCATGGGTAGTTCCCTTCATGTCCCTGACAAACTGCCTGAGTGACCCCTAATCTCTTCACTCTGTAACAAAGAGTTAATGGAGCCTCAAAGAACATCAGATAAGTGGAGATTTAAAGTCCACAATCTATTTAAGGGTGCTTTTTTTTTTAATACCTTTCACCGAACATCAGATTGACTGCAATCTAGGTAAATATTGTAGATTTATTCCTGAACTTAATTTTTTCAGTCTTTTCTTGGTCAATTAAGCTATTAATTCTAGCTTTAAAAGTAGAAAAGAGTAGCCTTGAAGTGAAAAATGTGGTAACAGAATGTGTATTTATTTACTTCATATACATTCTTGGTAAAACTTACAGTTATGGGATACAGAGAACTCTTGATGCAGAAAACATAAAGTGAGGGCCACTAAATTAAAAAACCCTTAGAGTCAGTTAAGGATAAAAACTATTATAAAAGTAGCTAATGATCATTTGACAGCAAAAAACTGGAAAGTGTAAGGTTTTATTTTTGAATGTTACACATCAAATTTCTAAGTAAGTAAATACAATTGTTTTATTCAAGTGTTACTAAAAAGTGACTAGGTTTTCTGACCTTTTTATGTTTCACATAGTAACAACAAGTAACAAGTTTCAAATAAATTAACATTAACATGTTGCTTTTGTTGCATATTTATC
This sequence comes from Peromyscus attwateri, assembly GCA_902168425.1. NCBI lineage: Eukaryota > Metazoa > Chordata > Mammalia > Rodentia > Cricetidae > Peromyscus > Peromyscus attwateri. The sequence continues at coordinate 21,708 of CABHPP010141353.1, read as the reverse complement.
ATGAATAAATGTTTTGCAGGAATTTTTATAGTGGCATGTGGAAAAATTTAAATAAAATGAATTTTGCTACATTTGCAATGATTTTATAATATTGTAGTCCCATTTAAAACAATATTTAGCATATGCTTTAAAACTATTCAGCCAGGCGTGGTGGCGCACGCCTTTAATCCCAGCACTCGGGAGGCAGAGCCAGGCGGATCTCTGTGAGCTCGAGGCCAGCCTGGACTACCAAGTGAGTTCCAGGAAAGGCGCAAAGCTACACAGAGAAACCCTGTCTCGAAAAACCAAAAAAAAAAAAAAAACTATTCATAGTTTTTATTATATTCAATATTTAACTTTTATGTTTGTGAAATGTAAGTTAATATTTTATAAAGCATAATTGATACTGTTTTCTTCTAGGTGTGATTTCTTACACTGAATATCTTTTTCTTTTATGTATTTTAACAAGTAAGTACACTCATTAAATTTATTTTTAGATGTATTTTTCCTTATGACCTTAAAAATATACCTTAGCATACTATTGGAAATTACCTGTGTATGTCAGCTGTTGAACAAATTCATGTCTAGGTATCACAGGAAAATGTCAAGTATAACGCTGTCAGTGTCAAGAACCTCTATATTTTGGTTTGTGACAATAATAAAATGTTCATCAATTATAAATATATTACTCTTTGGGGTATAAGCTACATGAGACCTTAAAGATCAGAACTTACAGTAATTTATAAAGTTTCTGTTATATGCATTTAAACCAGGGTTCTGCAAGTCTAATGTGAAAGAGTAGCCAGTCTTGAGTCTCCTAACTGCTGGTGAGTCTGTCCAGATGCCCATCGTCCGTCTGCTGCAGTGGTTTACTCTAGCAAACACGCAGCAGTGTGTATGACTGTATGGAAGGAAGGTTGGCTAGACTTGGGTTCAGTTTCTTTTCATCCAGTAGAGGAAACTGTGTGCTGCACTCACTGTGCTGCAGCCACCTGGCCTTCCCATTCCTTGGACTCCCTCCCCAGGGGCAATCCTGCTCTCAGTCAGTGCTTCTCTCAAGAACTCCCTGAGAGGAGTAGCATTCCATTTCCTTTTGAACCGCCAGAGTCCTTGCTTGGCCCCACTCTTCAGATAGCTCTCCGGCCCTTCTCGTTAATCCCTGCACCATGCTTTCTTTTCTTCATAGAACTCAAGTTGTTTGAAATTATTGGTTTGTGTGGTCAGTCTTGTGATGGCTGTGAAAGGTCAAAAAGAAAATTGTTCCTTGGACTTTGGAGGGCCTGGGATTACACATGAAGACATTTTATAAAAGCTTCTGGTTTTTGAAGCTTCTGAAAGTTTAACCCCAGACCTGTACTCTCATGATCACATTTATTCCACAGGTGGTCTTAGATCATTTTTTCTGAAGAATTTGAGCTGGTGCATTGTGCTGTATCACTCTTTTCTGCCACTTCACGTAGTTGGAAATACCGAAAAAACAAACATTCAAATGCAGTGACCTCCTAGTTCCTTTTTAACAAATGGGCAGAAGTTCGATATTTGTTTTTAGAGAGACAGATGTCAAATATTTCCTTTAATGCTATGCAACAAGTAACAGTCAAGTACTTTGAGATCTTATTTTCAGTTCTGTTACTAAGTCTGCAATACATGAAGCAGAAATATGTATCCTTTAGTAAAACTTTAATTGTATTTAATTTATAGTAACATAATGTTTTTCATTTGTTGTTTATTTTCTTCAGTGTATGTATCTGTCTGTTGAATGCATGGATTTTATACTTTTAAATACTTTTTGTCCATTTTATGAAAACCTTCTGGTTTTTTTTTTTTTCTGGCAGAACCTCATGCAGGTTTTAGAATAGCTTTCAACATGTTTGACACTGATGGAAATGAGATGGTGGATAAAAAAGAATTTTTGGTGGTATGTACATGATACACTGCATTTTCTAATACTTAAATATTGCTTACTTCTATGTTATGTTTTTGTGTTATTAGGACCATTAATTACTGTAATGTGATGTTTCTCCTGACGCTAATAAGCAAGTATATACTTCAAGTAATGTTTACATTATGGAAGTATAAGTTATATTGGGTTTTAAAAGTTGAATATAGTTGGAAGTTTGGAATTTGTCAGATATCTTCTACTTGATGGATAATAGGCCGTCCTGAGATTATGTTTGTCCAGCTAATACTCAGTTTCTGTCACATCGGCCACCTTGCCGTAGCTCTTTACCATAGGGACCTTTCTTTTTGTCAGTTTGAACTCACTTTTCCCTTTCCTTTTCTCTCCATTCACTGTCACCTTAGACTTTAGGTGTGTGAACCCACTTCCCTGTTCCCTTCCTTTTCTGTGACCAAGAGCTTTGACCTCTGATCTTCCTCTTCTGCTTACTCATTTTCCCTTCCAGATTGGTTTTTTTCTTCTACTTCTGTACCCAACATCTGTTTCTGTGGCAAAATGCTTTCTCTGGTTGTCTTTTTTTTTTTTTTCTTCTGAAAATGTGTGTGATAGAGGGGTCTTTGTAGACATCACGGCCAACAGAGTAATGATTTGCATGAGGCAAGAAGGAAGTCCAGTTCAACATGACTCAGTAGCTTGTGTTGATTCAAACTTCTAGAATCTGACACGGGGCAGTTTATTTTAGGCATATTTAAGCACAGCACAATTTGGGGAAAGTTTCCTGGTGACAATTAATACCCTACACACAATAAAGCTTAAGTCATGACTACATCAAAACTCTTTGTAAGTTACATGTAACCTCTTCCATAAAGATGGGTTCTATAGATTGACCACATGTGACTTCTTAAGGGTCTTGGGAAGGATCTGGTGTGGCCTGACCATACAGATAGCACAAGAATCACCAGGCAATTAACCACATCCATGCCCTCCTTTCTGGGTGGAAAACAGGTTATTTTTTACACATTAAAACATCTCTTCCTTTGAAGAGAGACCACCCTGTGTGTTTATCATTCTTAGTTTCCTTAGTACTCATCTGTGAGCACAAGGACCTCATGGCCTCTACAGTAAAGGAAGCAGGATCAGAGTTTAAAGATGAATAATACTGTTTATAGCAGTAGCTGGCATTTATTTAGAAATAATAGGCAAAGTGCTAGGTCATTTTTGTGGTATTTATTTTGTATAGCACTCTATAAGGCAAGGGATTTTCCTTATTTTTCAAGTACAGAAAATGAGCCTTGGACAGTTTATCTGAGGAATGATATCAGCAGTATACTCTCTACAGTGTACAGTTACTGCAAGAACTTTACAGGTGATCTTGTCCTTTGTACATACATCAACAAATTAGAGCAGCGAGAGCTGAGTGGCCTGAAACAACATTAGTGTGAGACCGAAGCTGGACTCTACCAGAGTCCTTGGGGACTGCTTCTGTGTTCTCTACAGCCCTACAGTTCCATCTCTTCTGTCTATGCCTCAGATTCAGATCTCATGCATTTGTGTCATGAGATCCAGGGAAAGGAAACATTAGAGACATTTAATTCAACTGTGAGTTGCCAGTACCAAAGAATGTATTTTTTCTTGTGAAAAATGCTTCAGTCAGAAAATATACCTAGAATAGTTTAAATGTTGGTGAAACTATGTTGCTTATTTTTAGGATGTATTTAGCATAAAGTAATGTATAGGTACCTCAAAATTCTGATGGAATTCAATTCCTGATTCATTTCCTTATAGCTTCAGGAGATATTCAGGAAAAAAAATGAAAAGAGAGAAACTAAAGGAGATGAAGAGAAGCGTGCATTGCTGGTAAGACATGCCTTATAGTAGTTTCAGGTGGGTTTTCCAGGTGAGAATTACTTGGTACATGTTGAAAGAGTGTAACATCTAAAATTTTAACCTTTTCCTTTATTGAAAACTTTCCAAAGGTTTAATGTAGTAAAATTACTTCAGTATCTTATACATCAATATCAATATTTATATCAAATATTGATATTAAATATCTGTACCCACAGTCATATTCATTAAATCATTTTCATCCATACTGTTGTTATTTGTGAGATTTGAAGGGTATATATCATATAATAGATTAATAAGATCATTATGCATGTAAAAATTTAAAGGTGAATATGCAAAGGTTTAATTATGTGAATGAATTTGATGATAATGTAACGAAATGAATGGTAAATATAAGGGATTAATAATAATAATAATAATGTGGACTTTCTGCATCTCTTAGAAGTAGTATAGATTCCTCTGGGTTACATATTAGTGCTTTGTTCTGAAGTTCGAATTGACAGTGTTTTATCCTTTCAGTCTTCATTTTATTTTCCCAAATATTTCAGTCTTGATTAACAGGCCAGTTTACATAATAAAAATAACAGACTGGCCCTAAGCCTTTACTATCAACTGCAGGACTAGGTGCTTTTCATGCATTTTGTCATTTAATCTATCCAACAACCTTCCTGTTGTACATAATTACGGATGACAAAACTGACCATTATAAAGTTTAAATATTTTATCCAAAGCTATAATACTGTTCGATGGCAAAGTCACAGTTTGAACCTGTGGTGGCCAGCTCTGAATTCCATACTTTTACCCATCTTCAGTTATTCATTTGCTACTTAAATACCAGAAAATGCTATATTTTTGTTGACATATAACAGACATTTGGCTAGAAGTATGGTTCTGGTCATTAGCATTTTTTAAATACATTGGATAGCAAAGGGAGAAGGAAAACGGAAAACTGCCACACAACACATAGTGGGGAATCAGCATCAACACGAAAGCCAAGCTAAAGGAATTTTAAGACACATTTAAAGCAAGTATTTCATAATAGTGATGTAAATCACATTAACTTGGATTAATTAGGCAAAGTCTAGGTAAATTATGAAAGCTATATTAGATCATCTTATTTTAGATGATCTCTTATTTCCATATGTTAGTGATGCATTCCCTAGCAAATATATTGGGAAATAAACATAGTTTTAAAGTTTAAAACATAGTTTTAAACAAGTAAAAATAACACATAAGTTGTATATAACTTTATATTATATATGTAAATGATTTCATTACAGTATTTAATCTCAAAGGCCCCTCAGAGATGTTGACCTTAATCTAAATAGCACTGTTAAAAGCTCGTTACTTAATTTAGTCATCAGATGTTCCTTTCAGTGATTCTGAAAGTTTACCTCTCACTGATAGCACCATTCAGCAGCACAGTGCTCTACAAATCCTCATTACTGTATTTGATAGTGACAGTCCTTGGTTTCAGTATAGTAGTCATATTTTAAATAATACAAATCTGAATTGATTCTATACTATTTTATCTATAGAGGATCAAGTAAAATACAAATGGTTTTGTCAAGTTGATACAAATGATAGTAAACATGTACATATATTCTAAACATTAGGTTGAGCTTGAAGCCACTAAAATTTATCTTATAGTAAAAAAATAAATAAATAAATAAATAAAAGAAAAATCCCCAAAAGAAAGTATACCAGGCTCCTGAGCCAAGTTTGGAGGGTTTGAAAGTTACCTCTATGATGTATTACCTGTGTGATCTTCAGCAAGATTCTTAACCTCTCTTCTCAGTATTTTTAGTTTTACAGTTGAAATGGTAGAATAATGTGGTCACCATCTGTAATTGTATGAGGATTAAATAAGCTAAAATGCTTAGCTATTTACCAGTAGAATATATAATTATAAAAATAAACATTAGAAATGTTAGCTAATAGACTTGATAGCAACCTCATTGTTTCTTTAGCCAAATCAAAATTATAAAACACTTCCATGTCAATAAAACTCTAATTGAACATTGTGTTCTGAAGTCTGTGCTAAGACCACACAAAATTCTGCTCCCATGTAGTCTTCATCACATTTCTGCCGGTAAGTATTAATACTGCTTCCCAGGGGAGCAGAGTCTGTTGTCATACAGTGATAGTGCAACTAGGGTTCCAGAGCAGGCCTCACATACCATTGTCACCAGCATGCTGCTGAATCTACCATTCCCATCTTAGGGAAGGTCCTGAAACCTCTCCATAGCGTCCATGCCTAAGAGGAACATGTTTACTCACAGCAGTAGTTCTTTCACATCCAGCGAAAATGGCTGAAATGAGCACAAATTCATTTGATGTTTAATTATATTAGATTTTCAAAACTTTGCTACTCATCTTTAACATTTATCTCACTTGTGTGTGTGTGCTTTATAGAGAATTTAGCATAATGATTTGCCCTTCCTAATTGATTATTTTTGTCGTCTTTTTCTTTTTTTCTTTTGCTGTACTTGGGTTCATTCTGAAATGTGACACTTCATTTGGCCCTTTGTGCTGTATGTCAGCGTCTTCAACTTTATGGATACCATTCTCCTACCAATAGTGTATGTACAACACTTTAAATGTTCCTTATGTATATAGCCCTCACCTGTTATATTAGATAATGTTATTTCTTCGTATAAAGCTATATCTGCTATTTAAACTGTTTTAGAATTTGTTAATACAGTAGGATGTGATCAACCCAAAATTTCTTTTCTTGATTTATGAGACAAAAATATAGAAAGCAATTGTATATCTTTATTAGTTATATATCTGTAAATTAAAATAAATGTGAGTGAATAAGTACCACCAGAAATTTTGGTAGAGTAATTGAAATTTTATATTTTTCAGCAATTTATGAAGCGTTATACAAAAATAATAGAGCAGATAGGCTCTCTCCTGAAGAACACAGGTATTTTAAGAACTAAATTCAGACTTCGGTCAATGCCAATAAAAGCATGTTAATGAATAGACTTTTTAATTTTCAGTTTTCATCTTTTTCTGAAACTCTGTTGCCTGCCTACTTTCTCTGGTCTATTAAAAGGATGTATAAGATGCTACTCATTACATTACTACACAAAGATGATTATGAGTTTTGTTCTTTTGTTGTGAAAATTTCTATAAGTGCTCTTTTTAATTGTGACTTTTCTCTTCTCTTGAGAATAAACTTATTGGTTAGCCCAGCACATAAGAATATGCCCATAATAGACCTGACCTTTTCCTATAAACATATGCAGTTCACTTTAATTTTCCCAAGTATCTTTTAAGCCTGTAAAGAATTCATCAAACTATAGAAATTCTACCTGAGAAGTCCTTAAATTCAGGGGCAAGTGTTTAAGGTATCATGTACAATTCTAAAAGTGGGCATATGACCTTCTTTACTATTTAATTAGCTACTCTAAACTGTAAAAATACTTACTTTGGATTTGAACAAATACTGGAGGCAGTTTCAGCATCAAGTAAGCACAGGGTATCCTGCCTACTCATAAGGAACAACAGGGAATAATTGGAGAGCAAGGCAAATCTATGGGGCTCACATATCTGATTGTTTAAATTTGTCTAAGAAATAGAAACATTTTCTATAAAATATACAGCTGCTTCCCAATAAGATAAATTTTTAGTTAATTTTAGAAGTATTTCCCTGATAATCATTTAAAATTTTGTAAGAACTTATAGAATGAAAATCTTATATTGGAATATCATATGTACTTTTAAATATATTGTTAATAGTATTTATGACATTATGGTTTATTATCCATGTCATTGTATGAGCCACTTTTTAACCATGGCAGTTTCAATGGTTCCTTTAATTTCATAAGTAGTTACCATATAGTTCAAACTGTACAGACTTTACAGTCTCAGGGATTAAGAGATTATCAATAGCCAGATTTAAACAGTGTATATTTGATTTATATTATCCTTGATGAGGAAAACATATTATCTTTTTTATTTTATTGGTTAACACATTTTTCATTTTATTTTATTGAAGACAGCTTCTGTCCTCATGTGAAATGCATGTGAATGTGATATAACTTCATGATCTTCTGATCTACACGCCAAATGGATGACATAATTTAACTCTCTTAAGAACTGGTTTGATTTTATTAAATTTTTTCTATAGTAGAAAATTTCTTATCAATCAGTAATGATTTTCCTGAAGTGCCTTCAGCAAGAAGGTGGGATCTGGACATGAAGACAGACACTCTGACCTCTTAAGTAGCCTGTTCCAAGATGAATTCTTCCTGCAGTCAGTTCTGCCTGTTTCTTTCCCTGCTGCAGTGAAAGATTGAGGCTATTCCCTTGTGTCTATGAATATAGTAGTTACTTCAGTAGCTCGTCTGCTCGAAATAACCCAGATTCTTTTCATTTTTCTCATGTAGTCAAGTCTTGGTTATTTTTCCACCGTGATGAAAAAAGTACAAAAAGAAAGTCAACAGAATGAGTAATTCAAATAACTCAAAGATCAAGAATGTTTGACTTCAACATCCCCCATACAATTTTTTAGAATATTGTTCTTAACTACCCTAATTATATTACTATCAGAAAATATGTCAATTTTTAATACCATTTCTCTGATATTTCATCATATGTTGAACTGTGTTTTATGGGCTAAATGTTGATATTCATAAATGATCTCTATTTTAAAAGAATGTGTCTTTTTTGGTTTATGATACAGAACTGTAATATATCTGTATATATATTTTAAAAATATATATTACTATGCATGTTAATTGTGTGTTTGCAGTCTTCTCTGTCATTACTGGCAGTTTAACCTGCTTGATCTGTCAATTGGTATATTAAACTAAATGTTACATTTATAGATTTATTGTCTACTCAAAATGTTCTTCATTTTTATTTTATCTATTCTGAGACGTTATTACATGTGTAAAAATATAGATTAATTATGTCTTAGCCAAATCTCCAGTAGGTATTATACTAGATTTCTGGGTATATTTTGCCTTATACAACCTCTAGTTTAGTTATTAAGTATAGACTACCTTTTTAATTCATATTTTAGGTTTTTTAATCATCATTTCCTGTAATAATAATGAAGCTTTTCTTGATTTTAAAAATGTATTTTAACTTAAACTTAATACAAATTAAAATGAATAATTATAAAATAGCTCAAGAAATACAATGTTGCTATGCTCCAGAGTCGCCTTTATACTCTCTCCAGTCATAATTCTTCTCTGTCCCCCAAATGATCACTGCAACTGTGGATTATAGATAGGTCTTTGCTTTGCTGCCTGTGCATTCTGAAAACTATGCTTTAGTTTACTCATTTTGTACCTTATACGAATGGAATCCATGTAGGTAATTCCAGCTCAGTCTCCTTTATTGCTGCAAGCATGGCTTTATTAGTTGTTCTGTCAAGAGAACGTGGTGGTTCATGGAGAAAGTAGCTAGTTGAACTTGTAACATGGACTATCTTGCTGGGCAGTTCCAGCACCTGAGTATGCAGCAGAAGTGCTCCATGAAATCTTCCTGTATTGCCACACCAGATACTGAAAATCTGTACTCAAAGGTTTCAGCAAGTGCATTCTTAAGCGGAGTCTTCTTTTCTCTAGCTGTGAATGTGTGGCACTGAAGAATGTGGTGACTGTGGTCTTTGATGACACGGTCTCTTCTCATTGTACAAAGTTACCAGGACTTCCATTCGTTGTTTTTGTACTATCAGTACAAAACCAAAGGCAAATAGCATTTGTCAGACTCTGTAAGATGTGTCTATGTTAGATTTTGTCTGGCCTTTTCATTTATTCTCAGTGAGCAAGCTGGTGCTAATTACTGCTCTCTCATCAACAGTAGCCTGTTATACCTTTTTAACTTTGCTTTTCTCATTAACTGGGAAATTTTTAATGGTATATTTTGTGAATTACATTGATCTCTCTTCTCATGGCTGATAGCCTGTGCCTTTTAATTTAAAAATTCAGTTGATTTACATTACTATGATTACTTTCTGATGTGGAATATAGTTATTTTTCTCTGTAAATCATTCTTTTTTTCCTTGCTTTACCTTGTCTTCTCTAGAGTAACTGAAATTTATTTTTTATTTAAGTTTAGAAGATATTTAATATATTTCTGTATTTGCCTTCTGAGTTTTTGATGAATATACCTAAACTAATAAAGTCTTAGGCAATGTCTTTATGCTCTTCCTTAGTTATAAATGCTTAGGATGGTGAACCATCTTTGATGTCTCTCAGCATAGTTAATTGGAATTCTTATATAGTGTCTGCATTATTCTTTTTTCTAATATCTCAAATTAGATATTTTAAATACATACTATCAGTATCTATGATAATTTTACTGTTTAGCTTGGACTGCCTTTGTGCTCTTGATTCTCCAGCCTCAGCCTCTCAAGTGCTGGGATTTCAGTCTTGTGCCACCACTCCTGACCATTAATGTTCATTTAGAATTAACTGCATATTTACCTTTCTTTACTCCATTTCTGTTTGGAGCTAAGATGGCTCCATTTGTAAAGTACCTGCATTCTGAGTTCTGATGCCCAGAGTCCACATCAAGGCCAAGTAGGTGGGACATGTATGTAACCCCTGCACGAGGGAATGTGGGACATGAATAGATGGGCCCCTGAAGCTCATGGCCAGCCAGTCCAAAAAATTGATGAACTCTAGGGACAGTGTCTTGTCTCAGAACATAAGGTGAGGAGTAAAGGAGGAAAATATCTATTGTTGACGTCTGCCCTATACATACATACATTAATGTATGTATATTCCTGTGTACCCACCAGTCCACATGATTAATTTAACCTCACCCCTTTCTAAACCTTGTAGTCTAATAGTCATAAAATGCATCCTCAAGAGCAAGTCCCTTTGTAAATTAAAAAATAAAATAATGATTTAGCAATATAGCTCACTGGTAACTCTGCCATTGAGCTTTAGCATGTCTAAGGCCCTTAGTTCAATGCACATCACAACCAAAAAGAAAAACAATCAAAACCTCTCTTTTAAAATGTCTTTATTCTAACTTAACATTTGTTTCTTGCATGTGATGATAAAATTTATACACTGGTTTTTGGCTTCTATAATTGGAATTAAAAAGGTCAACTCTGAATGTAATTATTTTTCTTTTGTAGATAACCTGGGTCTCCTCCCAGCCCAGCTTTCCTCCCGCTTTTTATTGAATATAGATTTTTTTCTCATATAAATATAGATTTTTTTCTCATATAATACATTCTGATTTCAGTTTCCCCTTCCTCTACTTCTCCCAGTTCCTCCCTACCTCTCCTCATTTCCAGATTCACACCCTTTCTCTCTCTCATTAGAAAACGTACAGGCTTTAAGGAATAATAGTAAAACATAATAAAGTAAGATAAAACTAACACATCAGAATTGGACAAGAGAAACCAACAGAAGGATGTGTTAGTTTTGAAAAGATCCTCTCTAGGGTGGAATGTTCCAAGGTCTCTCACTCTCTTCATAATTTCTGCTGTGGGTCTCTGTGTTAGCTCCCATCTCCTGCAGGAGGAAGCTTCTCTGATGATGGTGGAGCAAAGCACTGATCTCAATGAGTACCGCAGAAGGTCATTTTAAGTTTTCTCTGTCTTTGTTTTCTGTAGTCTTGCTGCAGTGAGCCTCTGCCCTCCTTTTATCTGTGGTGAGATTTGTTGAGCTTCAAAAAGAAGAAATTATTGTCTCCCTTTTATTATTGAGAATTCACTGACTTTACCTGCATGGTATTTCCCATCTTTCTCTGTTACTCCTTTCTGGAGCCTTCATGGACACTCATTTTGTCTTACATGTCTGTTAGCTTCTCTGAGAGTTTCACAGACCTGGAGAAAACTAGTCCAACACAACATTAAATTACAATTCCATGATTACTGGAGTACTTTTGTTGTTGTTGTTTGCTTGCTTGACACAAGTACCACAAAATATAAAGATAGTTTTGTTTTGTTTTTGGGTTAAGTATGTAAACTGTTTAGTTGTGGATGGCTTTGGGGAGTCATTGTTCTGCTTATCACGGTGATAGCTCACTACCTCCTAAGTATTTCTTCTGAACTTCCTTTGACCTTCGACACTGTTCTTTCCTCCTTCTCTGCACTCCTTTCTTCCTTTCACAGATATCAGTGACAAGATATTAGAGAACTACTTGAATAGGACCCTGCTTTGACAGAAAAAACAACTTATAAATTCTCAAATCTGCAAAGTTTAAGAAGTTCCATTAATACCTAGCCTCTGAGTTTTGACCAAAATATATAGATAGAGATAGATAAAGATATAGATATCAGTCAGACTTAGGAGGTAGAACATTTTGCCTGTTCCATCCTTTTTTGAAGTTCTTTTGAATAGTCCATGTATTCTTTTCTCTCTTTTAATGAAAGTCCACAGTTAACTTGTTCCACTGGTAAAGGGCTGAAAGCTGAGATAACACAGTGAGATGTCTTCAAGAAGTCTTTACATGCTGCCTTCTGTTTATACACCCAAGCATCGGCACTGTCTGTCTCAATATGTCTTAGTGCCTGGTTACAGTTGTAATTTCGTATCTTTCTTTAACCTGTACACCTGTATTCCGATATTGAATTTGCTCTACATTTCTTCCTTTTAAATTCTATTTGAGCTTCTTATTTACTTGAGGATAAGGGCTTTATTACAAAGCCCTACTTATATTTTTTTCTTCTATTAAATCTTCCTACTAGTTTTGCATGTTACAAAAGTTCACTCTTAATTATATCATTAAAGTTATTGATTAAAAATTAAATACTAGCTTAAATACTAGACACACACACACACACACACACACACACACACATGCATCAGCAGGAGGTGATCTAGCAACTATCTTTTAATTGCAATAATAATAGCTGTGAGAATATTGGATCTTCCCTCAGACGCATTATATTTTAAAAGATGATGTAAGATAAAACAGAAAATATAGACAATTATAGTATTCTGGAAACTCATATTTTAGCATGATTTCAACTCTGGAGCTAAGTGAAGAATGAGAGAAAAGCTTTAAGGGGGGCTATATGTTGTCCTCTTTTTTAAATTGTTGCTGCCTTTTAAGCCACCACCACTACCAGTGTTAGTTAGGTCGCAAGGGCCGTAGCTGGAGGGAATTCTGTTCCATCAGGCTCCAACTCTTTCAGAGTTACAAGGGAACTTAACTAAATCTCTGTACCTGTAAAAAAAAAAAAAAAAAAAAACTCAAAAATCAGAGGTGAAGGTGGAATTCTGCTCTTCAGAGAGGCTGAATAGCAAGTAGCTCATCTCCTTTCCTTGCTCATGTCCTCCAAAAAGCCCTCATGATTCTCCTTGCCCCTCCTTAAAAACCCTTCTCCCCCTGGCTCTTTCCTACCACTTCCTGTCAGCTAGTTGCTGACTCAGCCTCCTGACTACAAGTGAATTTTATTTAATCAAACACATCTTTGCTTCATTAAACAAATGTTCCAGAGCATAAACAAAAGTAATATACTTTAAAATACTATTCTATAACAGCAATATAACTGTTATGTTTTAATATCTAAATTTTAAAGTAGTAAAGTACACAGATAAATATACATTTTAGTGTTTTTAACTATAGGGAAGTTGAAAGGGACAGAAAGTCTGATACCAAACCATGCAGGGTATTGCTCTAATTTCATAAATCTGGTTCTTTTCTATACATGTAAAAACCTACTAGCATGGATTCACTAAGTTGTTTCTGTTAGCTCTTGTGATAGTGGCCAATAAGCCATATTTCCTAGTTTAGTAAGTTTAGTAAACCTTTTTTAAAATCGTATTTTAATGTTCTAAGTGACAGGTAAAATGCAAAAATGTTCAAAATAGGTCAATAAAATGAAAGTAAGTTGTTAATCTAGCATCTTTTGAGGTTATTTCTAGTTTGAGTAAGGGAAATGCACTGTGCTTCTTTTTTTAATCCAGTTTTCCCAGTGCAGTTTGTAACTACTTATCATCAGTTCAGTTAGAAAAAGCCGTAATGACAGATCCTTGTCCTGGGACCACACTGATATACAAGTATGTATGTCTGGTACCCATTTCCAGCTAAGCAATACTTTATTATCAGCAAATTATTAGCAGTGGACAGTGTTGTCTAGTTAATTATGAAGCTGGCTAAAATTTAAAAATACCTTTGAAATGTTCCTAGTGCATGCTCTAGTTTTAGTATTCCCTCCAGATTTCCTGTCTGTTTGCTTGAAATGGAATCTCACTATGTTGTCCAGTCAGGCCTTGAGCTTTTAGGATCAAACAGCCTTCTGCCCTGGATTCTAAAGTATCTGGTAATATAGCCACACGCACCACACCTCACGATACCCACTTTTTAAAAGTAAGACAGAAGAAAAAGAGAAAAGTTCTATTACCCTGCCATAGTACATTTTCTTCTCTTAGTAACCAAAAGATCTGTAAGCCTAATAACTTGAGTATTCACTGAATGTCCAGACAGAAGCTGATTTTAGTTATTTTTGTTTAGAGTTTCAGGTTAGGCTTGTAGTTTTTAACCTGAGAAATGCCATCACACCAGCCAATAAGATGAAAATGAGTGAGTGCCCTGCCCTTGTAAGCATGAAATGTACCTTATCTTTCACAGTAGACACAGCTGTCAAACCCTGGGATAGGTTTACAACATTTGATTAAACAGCTACATATATTTTTACAAGCTTTGTATTAAAGTCTGTGTCTACCAGGTATGGATAAGTTTATTTTGATTTTGTTAGTCAAACAAGGTGGATGATAAAACAACTAATTTCTAATTTAGATAAGCATTTAACGGGTTACTACAAATTTACAAAGATCTCCATATACCACTTCACACAACATATAAATAAAAATTTTATGTCATACTTTTGTAGAAGTTATATGCCTCAACAAAGAGGCAGACGAGATTGGAGAGCCTGATTCTTTTTGACATAGCCACATTGTGCTTAGAAACAGGTTATATACCATTTCAACCCTGAAAGCACCATGGCTCTGCTAGCTGCATAATATAATACTGTTGTGTACAGTAGAAAGACAATAAAGATAAGTGAATGGTCTCTCTTCTCTTGGTTAACAGAGATGTAAAGCATGTAAGTTATTGTTCACTGTGACAATTCTTTAGATTTATGATGTTGTTCTTAAAACTTCTACAGGTACTTAAAACAGATACTGAGGAACTCGTCTCCAGAAGCTACTGGGATACCCTGAGACGTAACACAAGCCAAGCGCTCTTTTCAGACCTCGCAGAGGTACTATGAAACCTCCATGTGGTCCTTACACTAGATCCATTTTGTTAGTTTAATCTTCGTTTGCTTTTAGACTCACAAGATGAAGCAAAAACAATGTACTATTTATTTTTCTATTTCTTTGCTTTTTTTTTAGTAAATTGATAAGTACTATGTGCCATATATATAATTACTATATAGAAAGAATATTTTAATATATTTATTATACTGACAGGAGATGCCTGTTATTATTGTCTGTGTTGATTGAACTTGTTTATTATATAAAGCATAACTTTCCAACTTATTTAAAAGGAAATAATAGTAAGTTTTAACTAAGGACCACTCCCTAGAAACTTGAAATAGTAATACAGATTTGTAAATTCACTGAAACTATTTATCCTCCAACGTAATAGTGTTACATGAAATACTAAAATGCTTCGCTTATAGAAGATGGCTGGCTCTTAGGTTAGATTTTAACAATTAAACTTCCTCAACTAATAGTGAACAGTTTACCAAGGGCAGGGGTGCAGACGTATGAGATGGTGTGATATGAACATTCAGTCAAGGAGTGGAGAAGTTGTTTACCATTATATTACTTAAGATTGCCAGTCCATGTTTAAATAAAAATCCAACCAACTCAGATTCTGTTTTCTTATTGTTTGAATTTGATGCTGGCAGACACTTTAGTGCTGCACTCGGGACGGACTGCCTCTCCTCCTCTCTTCCTGTAGTGCCACCATCAACAGGCTTTAAATCTTCATTTTAAACTTAACATCTCATTTCTTTTCTAAACATTAACTGTATGATTCAGTGTTAGAGTGCTTGACATGTAAGTGTGAGGACCTGAGTTCAACCCTCCTGCATCCACAGAAAGGGCTGGTGCAGAGGCACATTATATATTCTTTAGTGCCAACAGTGAGGAGACCAGAGGACAGTTGCTGCATTGGCAAAGCCCAAGTTCATTGAGAGACCCTGCCTTAAAAAAAACAAAACTAAAGTACATCACAACCATTTGTGACTTCTTTTGCTTTTCTCTTTCTTTAAACTTTGAAGTGAAGCCTTATTTAGAGATTATCTCTGTTACTGCACTCCTACATTGTAGAAAATGAGAATTAACTATGTCACAACTTATTATAATTTCTCATGTTACTATGGATACTAGTATGACAGAATTATTTTTAGTATCTTATTTCAAGATTTGGCGGATTCAGAAGGAAAGCTTAGAAATTTACTTCTGTATTTCTTCATTACATGTAATATACAACCCTTAAAATATTATAGGTAAATTAGATCTTAGCCTCTTGTTTTCTCATTCCACTGTGGTGATAGATTTTGTACCCTAATAAAATTTGCCTGAAGGTCAGAGGACAGAACAAGCCACTAGATTAAACATAGAGGCCAGACAGTGGTGGCACACACCTTTGATTCCCGAAAGATATCTTCACCCCTAGAAAGCAAAAAGAAAAAGAGAATATAGATATGAGGTAGATCATCGAATCTACTCTGAGAAAAAAGATAAAGAAACAATAGGATAAATAGGTAGATCACTGAATCTACACTGAAGAAAAGGGGGAAGATATAAAAATGACAAAAGGTAGACGACTGAATGTATTATGAAAAGAAAAAAGAGAATATGGATATGATAAGATAAAAATGGAGATTATGGAATCTACTTTTAAAAAGGAACTACTTGTTTTAAATAAGATAAGTAATGAAAATTTTTTGGTCTGAGTTTATCAGATGTTACTGGACAGGACATTGTTAATATATATAATGGAATTTTTTGTCTCAATCTGTCAAATGTTAATGGACTAGACATTGTTAATGTAATTTTTGACTGTATGTATTGTATATACTTATTGGATAGTTTTTCTTGTATTAGTTATAAGCCTTTTTTAAATTTTAGACAAAAAGAGGGGAAATGTGGTGGTATTGTGTTCCCCAAAATATTGTGTACCCTAATAAATTTATCTGGGGTCAGAGAACAGACAGCCACTAGATACAGAGGCTAGAAAATGGTGGCACTCACACCTTTAATCCTAGCATTTCAGAGGTAGAAATCCCTCTGGATCTCTGTGAGTTCAAGGCCACATTGGAGACAACCAGGCTTGGTGACACATGCCTTTAATCCCAGAAAATGAGCCTTTAATCCCAGGGAGTGATGGTAGAAGGCAGAAAGATATATAAGGTGTGAGGACCAGAAACTAGAAGCATTTGGCTGGTTAAGCTTTCAGGCTTTCAAGCAACAGTTCAGCTGAGATTCATTTTGGATGAGGACTCAGAGGCTTCCAGTCTGAGGAAACAGGACCAGCTGAGGAATTGGCAAGGTGAGGTAGCTGTGGCTTGTTCTGCCTCTGATCTACTAGCATTCACCCCAATAACTGGCCTAAGGTTTGATTTTATTAATAAGAACTTTTAAGATTTTTGCTACACCTCTTGTTTTCTCATTCCACTGTGATGATAGATTTTGTACCCTAATAAAATTTGCCTGAAGGTCAGAGGACAGAACAAGCCACTAGATTAAACATAGAGGCCAGGCAGTGGTGGCACACACCTTTAATCCTAGCACTTTTAATTCAAAGCCACCTAGGAGTACGTGAGATTGACTCAGTCTAGGAGAGAGACAGAGCCAGGCAGTGGTGGCACATGCCTTTAATCCCAGTACTTGGGTATCACATGCCTTTAATCCCAGCACTTGAGACCTCATGCCTTTGCTTAGGAAGCACACATTCCTTTAATCCCAGCACTAAGAAGGAAGTGATATGACTGAGTGGAGAAAGGTATATAAGGCATGAGGAGACAGGAACTAAGGTCCCTTTCCAGCTCAGCAAAGCTTTCCGGCCAAGGATTCAGAGGCTTTCAAACAGAGGATTCCTGGAGTTGTCGAGGTGAGACATGGCAGTGGTTTGTTCCTTTGTCTTTCTGATCTTCCAGCATTTACCCCAATATCTGGCTGCAGGTCTCTATTAAAAGACCATTATAGATTTTGAGCAACATTCCACAGCAGCTTACAACTATTGGTATTTTAAGTTATACAGAAATCATGTTTTTAAAATGACTGTAAAATTATATAAAGAAAATTTGCATATGTCACAGCTGGCACTAATTTCCGACCAAAATAATTCAGAGTACAATATGACAGGTATATCATACAATTACTGAAATCAGTTTGTCAATACCAGTATTCTAAAAATTATTTTGATTTTTACAAATGAAATTTAATTTTTTATGCTATAAGTTCTACTTATACATTGGATTATTCAGAAACTTCATTGTATTATGTTTAAAGGTTTCCCTTTGCTGGAGATTAAGGTTATTTTCACTTTGTAATCAATAGAATTTTTTAAAAGACTATCTTAAAACTTTATTTATTTATTTTTGTATTTTTTGGTTTTCTTTGAGACAGGGTTTCTCTATGTAGCTTTGGAGCCTGTCTTGGAACTCACTTTGTAGACCAGGCTGGCCTCGAACTCACAGAGATCCACCTGCCTCTGCCTCCTGAGTGCTGGGATTAAAGGCATGTGCCACCACTGCCCAGCAAAACTTTATTTTTATAGTTTGATGAATTTGTATTTTATATAAATTTTGAAATTTAAAATAACTTTGGTCATGCATTTATTATTGGGCTGAGGACTGAACCATGCTAACATACTACCACTGACCGATACCCCACTACCTCTAAACTATATCCTCTGAGCTACTTCCCAGCTAATATAACTTTTAGCCAAAAAAAAAAAAAAAGAAGAAGAAGAAGATTTAGATAGTGAACTTATGTGTAAATGGCCCATGAGGGTTTCTTTGGTTTTTTTTTCACTTTGTTATGAAAGCATCTGAATTCATTTTTTAACAATAAGCACAAGAATCAGAAGGATAAAGTCTTTTATTTTTGCCTCCACCTTCTTGTAATTTATGTAAATCGCTAGGATACCAGAACACTGTTACACCTTTCAGTGGCTCCAGGGCTCAGTTTTCCTAAGGGAGTGGGATCCCCATTTGCATTTTGTGGTGTTTTGTTTAGTTTTGTTTTCTCTCTAATGTCCAGTGTTACTTATACTCTGTTGAACTGGATTACCTGAATGAGTGCAAACTGAAGCTAATAAGATTGGACACTGAAGCCTGGGAGTGAGGGTCTTCCCTGCTCAGTGAGGTCATTCCAGCAGTCTGTGTACACAGTCCTCCTCGTAGGCATCATCCTGACATGGGGGATGTCACAGCACTGAAGGCAGTACTGTATTACCCATGTCCCCTCACCTGTGGTGCTCCTGCAGCCTCTCAATTTGAAAATCTTGTTTGAAGTTTATACAGATTTAATTCAGTAACAAAGAAGTAAGCATGTACCATGTAACAACCATCTTTATTTTCCCATTATCTTTGGAAATTACTTTCGTTTTGTCATCTAAGTCATCTTTCAACTTCTTAAACTTGACAAAAATAAGTAAAACATAATCAGAATAGATTATATGAAAACAATTTTCAACTAAGAAACAGGAAAAATCTATCTCCTGCTTCATTTCTCTAGCTTCCAGACAGGTGCACTGGTTTTTCATGCTAATAGGCTAGTGCCTACTCTTAAGCTCAACTTGAGCATGCCTCCAAGATCTCTGTGACCACCCTGTTTACAGCTGAGTTCTTCAGAGCAAAATAAATTGATTGGGTGAGACTATACAAAAATCATAAAAGTATATATGATTAACATCAGTTGATTTTCCCAGTGATATTTGCACCTGTGACTACCACGAGGAACATGTGTACATTTATTTATCTTCATAGTGTAGCATTCTCCTCCCAGTTGTTATGGACAAGATTGTCAGTGAAGTCAATACCTCTGATTTGAAATCCTGTCCTTTTCCCGCTAGGACAGTCTACCTCCTCCACCCAGTTACTGGAGAATTAGTGTCTTTCAGGGTTACTCTTTCCTTGCATGGGACACTGAAAGAAGGGCTGGTACCTCCCTCATTATTTGACATTCATAATATGCTTTTCAAACAAATATTTTTAAGATAGTATGTAATACTCAGCTACCTGTATTATTTTCTCCACTAACAACCAGATGGGGCTGTTACCCAATCTTCAGAGGCGTTGTAGCCTCATAGGGCTTTCCTCAGGGATTTGGACCACTGAGGATGTTTTGGACTTCTCAGTAAATTAAAATGAGAATGGGTACTAGGGTTCTTTCAGAGTATAAAGAAGCTGTATACTGGAAACCAGTAAGAAAATCCATACTTAATTATTTAAAAATGGGTAATTACTGAAGAATTTAAATAATTTTAACTTATTTCAGGTACAGATTCTCTACAAGATAAGAGTTTTTGGCATTTTGGGGGGAGTGTTGGATTTGGCTTTGGATTTAGTTTTTTGAAATAGGGTTTCATATAGCACCAGCTGGGCTGGAACTCGGTAGGTAGCTGAGTCTGGCCTTGAATTCTTGATTCTCCTGTCTCAGCCTCCCAAGTTCTGGAATTAAAGTCATGTGCAGTCACACCTGGCTCAGTTTTTAAGAAAGACATGAATAATCCAAGTAGCATGGATCACTTTTTAGAAAGCAATTTAGTGGAGTGCAGGAGGAACATCTGAGAGGGGAAGTAGGCAATCTAATTCTGCTACATGCTAATCAGTAGTAGAAAACAATATTTGGTTCAAGAGAAAGGAAGTGAGATCGACTAATGTTGAAAACTAGAAGAACTACCTTTGTGAAAGACAGGGAAGAGCATTTTGAAGAATCAAATTAATATCAAAATGTACCTTGTGGATGATGAGTGAGACACAACTGCCACAAGACCCATCTCTTTTAGAAAACCATTCTGCTTCATGACTTCTGCTCAGTGCTATTTCAGCTCCTCACCTTCGGTGGCCATACACAACTGCTTACTAATATTGAAAATGGTGGCACTGCCTCCTTTCCTTACGTTTCCTGTGAGTTGTAATCAGTTGAATTTCCTGAACTGTGTACTTGAATCTATAAAGGAGGTATGGGTTGATGACAAAGTAGATAGGAAGGGGGAGAAGAGGAAAAGGCTAATGAAGCCCTGAAGTGGGAATTTGTGTAAAGTAATTCCATTCTGTGAGGGCCATAATCAGACACATTAGGAGTGTGTGTGTGTGTGTGTGTGTGTGTGTGTGTGTGTGTGTGTGTGTTGAAACACAGTAACTTGAGTAAAGAATGGAAATCCTCTGCAATTAACTTCTTGACCATTCAAAAAATTGCATGATGATTTTCGTTGAAAACAGTATAGTGATAAATTACTACTCTAGTTCCTCTTTCTAAAAGCAGTATCACATTTTTAAATCAGTTGTTACATAATATATATGGTTAGAAGAAGCTGTTTTATGAAAGTTTGGGTTCATTCTCTGTCATCTCCATTTAGTCAGTATTTTTGGAGAATATCTGTCTTTTGAATGAATTTTTCAGGTTGTTTAGAAAAAAAACCTAACTATTTAAATAAAAGCAGCATAATTAAATGATGTCTAAATAACTGAATTATTTTAGATAATATAAAGTGTAGGTACCCTATGTGCATAATAATTTCAGATAGAGGGGTTGGGGATTTAGCTCAGTGGTAGAGCGCTTGCCTAGCAAGTGCAAGGCCCTGGGTTCGGTCCTCAGCTCTGGAAAATAATAATAATAATAATAATAATAATAATAATAATAATTTCAGATAGAATACTTTTAAATATAACTATGACTTTAACATTTTCAAGAATAAAGATCAGTATTGCTCAAATTTCTGTTTTTAAAATTTGACCACTTTTGTTAGTTATATTCATACTTAACATTCATGATTATAGACGTTGCTCTTTATTCTAATGTTTGTAC
>CABHPP010141352.1:0-62536 GCA_902168425.1 Peromyscus attwateri | reverse complement strand
AAAAAAAAAAAAAAAAAAAAAAAGGTGGTGGGGGGCGTGTTGGGAAGAGAAGAGGGGAAAGGGTCTGGCTTGAACTGTGAACATGTCAGGCCAAAAGAATCTAGGAACAATTTTTAGCAGATTGAGGGAAAACTAGAACACTTGTAACTTTTCATTTATGTAACTTATTTCAAACTTCCTTCCCCTTCTTTCTTACCCATGTCATTATTTATTTCTCTTTTTCTTTGCCAGTCATCTTCCTATAGAAAATGACTAGCATATCATTGAAATAAAAATTTTATCAGTAATTTTAAGACATGAAAAACAATGAGAGGGATGTAACACAGTGAGCAAGAGTGTTTTCTAAGTGTGCATAAAGCATGGGTTGGATCTTTAACACTACATAAGCTAGGCATGGTTAGCTCATGTCTTTAATCTTAGCACTCAGTAGAAGGAAAATAAGAGAATCAAACGTCAAGGTCATTTTTAGTAACATATCTGAGTTGGTGACCAGTTTGCCATAGACAAGACTTTATCTTAGAAAAAATTAAAACTGATTTGCTTCTATCAAACATCAGCTATGTAACAAGAATGCTTAATAAGCAAACAACTGGTATTTGTCAGAAAGATTTGTTTTTCCATTTAGAGAACATTTAAAAATATATCTTTCACTTCTAAGTAGGTAACCACTTAACTTCTAACAAGAAATAGCTAATAACCATCTCTTCTTTTCCAAAT
Source organism: Peromyscus attwateri (assembly GCA_902168425.1). Classification (NCBI taxonomy): domain Eukaryota; kingdom Metazoa; phylum Chordata; class Mammalia; order Rodentia; family Cricetidae; genus Peromyscus; species Peromyscus attwateri. Next base: position 61,819 of record CABHPP010141352.1, on the reverse strand, counting down.
GATTGAAATCACTGTTGAAGGCATTGTTAATTTTTAATGTGTTTCTTTCCCAAAAAGTTAGACTAACTTTTAAAAATCCAAGACAGAAACTGAAATGGATGTTATCCCACAGACATATGGCATCAATTGAAACTTTTTTTCCTTCAAGGTGATTGATGTAATTTTCTATTAAAGTGACCTTTGCTAGAAATGTTTTCCATGTAATGATTTCCTGTCCCTTTGGCTCAGCAGCCAGCACAGAAAAACTGGCTTAAGTCTGTTTCAGCCACTTGATGTTAAACCAGCAGGAAATGTTGACTGTGCAGCAAGCATAGCTGAGCTGTCATGTGACAGCAAATCCCAATGTCTTCTGTCTTAGACTTCTCACAGAGCAGCAGAATGGAATCATAATGGGATATGACTTCCATACTCTATGGTTATAGAAGAAACACTCAAAATTTCAGAATAAGATAACATAATCTATACAATGCAGAGAAATTCACTTATGTACATGATCAACAAAGAGTTGCAATGTAAAACAGAATATAGAAAGAATTAGACAAGGCAGAGGCTAAGGTGAAAACTGATGGATGGTGTGAGGAATGCATTGGGCATATAATCCATACCACTTGAAATAGTTTATCATTCTTGGGTTGGTGATTTGTAATCCTCACACCCTGTCATGAGTAAGAGTGTAGGTATGCAAGTGTATAAATAAATGCACAACAGACCATTTTAGTTTGATACTTTTGCTATCATTTGTCAGGTCTTTCTTATCTTAGGCTCTATTCCTAGATTTTTCCTCATTTTGTATTTTATCACTTCTCTAGAGGTTAATCTCTGATTGTATTTTAAAAATCTCACATCCAACTTCTCTGTTAATCTGCCAGTTACGCCTTTCCCAGTCCAATGTGTTAAATGCCTTCTATAATCTAGACTAACACACAACAGCATTATCTTGATTTTCAGAATGACTTTGGTTTTAATTTCAAAGTAGTTTCTTTTTAATTTATCACATTAGCCTGTGTTTACTGTTTTCTTACAGGAAACAGAAGGATTTGTATGTTTGTTTCATCTATTAGGAAGTGATGAGGATGGGATTCTTAGCTTTTGGAGAAGTTTCTCTAGGAAATGAAATAGAAGTTATGAATACAGGTCAATAATAAGATCTCTTTTCCAGTAGAAGTCTGTGGAAGAAGTTATTATGATGTTCACTTATATAAAGTATCTATGGGCAATAATTTAAACAGGTACCACAGTCTCTTAGAATACTTCATGCTAGAGCAACTACACCCACATTGTCTTTTAACATTTTTTAATTAATATTTTTAAATTTTGTTCATACAATATATTTTTTATCATATTCGTCCCCTCCACAAACTACCCCTTTATTCTCCATACCCCACTCTCTACCCAACTTCATATTCTCTCTATCTCTCAAAAAAAACCAGGAAAAACAACAAAACAACAACAACAACAGAATATGAACTGGTAAACTACTACTACTACTACTACTACTACTACTACTACTACTACTACTATCACTACTACTACGGCTACTACTACTAAATAATGGAGAACACCAATGAGACAAAACAATTTACCAACACAAAACAAAGTAAACACAAAAATATCATTAAGTCCATTTTGTGTTGGTCAACTAGTCTTCGGCTTGGGATGTGCCTGGAGCATGATTGATATTGGAGAAAGAATTGATTTTCACTTTCATAGTAGGTATCAAGTTCAAATGGCTTTTTGGTAAGGGGTGGAGGGTCTGTATTTACTCCCTCAGTGCTGGGATTTTGCTTGGTTTGAAACTATGCAGGTTTTGTGTATTCTATCATAGTATCTGTGAATTCATATGTCCTGTTGTGTCTGGAAGAGTAGTTTCCTTGGAGTCATCCACCATCTCAGGCTCTTATAGCCTTTCTGACTCTGTGCAGATTCCCCCAACCTTGTGGGGATGCGTCTGATAAAGACAGTCATATTGGGCAAGTGCTCCAAAACCTCTCACTCTCTGCACAATGTCCAGTTGTGGATTTCTTTGTAAATTAGACTCTACTGCAAGAAGAAGCTTCTCTTATGAGAATTAAGTCATGCTATGCTCTCTAGTATATCATTATGTCATTAGGAGTCATTTTATTGCTATGTCCCCTTAGTGAAATAATAATAGTACGTTTTCCTTATGATCCATGACCTAAATAGTCTCAGGTTCATGGTCACTTTAGCAGAGTCATTTATGGTTTCCATCTCATGCAATGGGTTTTAAATCTAATTTTTATATGTGACTGGCTATTCCCATAACATTTGTACCACTATTGTACCAGTCTATCTTGCAGGAAATCTGTGTTGTATGTCACATGTTTTATAGCTGGGTGAAACTGGTGTTTAGTTTTCCCTTCTGCTAAGTGTGCAAAGTACCTTCCAAGACCATGATCACTAGTCAGAAATGCTGAAGCTTTGGAGCACCAGTTCAAATTCTCTACATTTGGTGATATAATTAAGTTGTGTCTTCAGCCATATGGCAGGCTATAGAGCATAATAAAAAACCCTGGATAATATCCTTTGATGTTTTGAGGGGTTCTGTCAGACCTCTTTGGCCAATGATTCAATAAAATGTAACCCAATCTTGACACTAGTGAATTTACTCCACACCTTGCCTTTTCATAAATTCAAACACGTATGAATGGGTGATCACACATGCATGTATGCATGCCTACTTATTATCCCTTTCTTATGGACAAAATTAGCAACAATAAATAGAAATGTGTATAATTTTTACTTCTTGAAATTACAGTAAAATTTGCAGTCTTCCTTTAAATATGAACTTTGCTCAGCATGCCAATCTCCATATATGTTTTTATCCATGATGTTCAAATATAGATCTTGAGTTTGAGTGTGCAATAGTACACAGAAATTGAATTAAGCCATAAAATATTTTTCATAGTACAAGGGTATTAGACTCATTCAAATTGACATAGGTGAATTGATTTAATTTTGAAGCTAAAAAAAACAAATTATTTGGAGGAGAATACACACATATATAATTTAGATTATCTAAAATTTATGTATGTGTCCTAGTTAGGGTTTCCATTGCTTCAATGAAACATCATGATCAAAAATAAGTTGGGGAAGTAAGGTTTTATTTGGCTTACACTTAGTACATCATTGAAGGGAACTGGTATAGGAACTCAAATAAGGAAGGAACCTGGAGATAGGAGCTGATGCAGAGGTCATTGACAGGTGCTGCTTACTAGCCAGATTATGTTTCTCATGGCTTGCTCAGCTGGCTTTCTTATAGAACCCAGAACCATCGGCCCAGGAATAGCACCAACTATAATGTGCTGGGCCCTCCCCAATCAATCTCAAAGGAAATGCCCTAAAGATTTACCTATAGCCTGACTTTATGGAGACATTTTTTTTTAAATTGAGGTTCTTTCCTCTCCGATGAATTTAGCTTGTGTCAAATTGACATAAAACTCATGTATAAAAAAAAAGAAAAAAAACTTATGTATATATAAAATATCCAGCACATTATATATATGATATTCAAAATTTATTATTATAAAGATGATAAAGTTGAATTAAACATTTCCTGATACATAACTCTCCATGTTTTAATTTGGTTATTTGGATATTAAGTGGTGATATTTCCCTCTAATAAGTACAGTATGCCTGATAAGCCCTGTTAGGACAGAACAGATAATCTTACTCATTCTTTGACTTTCAATTAGACTGTGTTGGGGACATGAGGAAGATGTGGTTAGGGATACCCTCCTATCCTGAAGAAATGATCTTTTTAGAGTAAAGGGAAAGCTTTACTCTAAAAAATTATTCAAATAATTTTACAGCATATTATGAATTAGATGTATGTACATGAGTTTCTAAAATAATTTTACATATCAATGATTTTTTTGTTGTAATTCTTCACATTTTGACTTTGATATTTTGTATCTTCTATTTTTAAAACACTGTTTTGTATGGTTCAATGTATATCATAAATTCTTCTTTTGATAACACTATTTTCATGAAGGACTTTTGAAATTGTAGTGTTTTGAAATTATAGTATAATTTTATGTTGTATTGCTGATTTTTATTTTTATTTTTTATTGAAAATAGATTTTTTCATACATTGTATTCTGATTATAGTTTCACATACCCCAATTCCTCCCAGATCCTCCTTACCTTATCAACCATCCAAATCCACATTCTTTCTTGCTCTCGCTCATTAGAAAACAAAGACATCTAAAAAAAAAAACATAAAATAAAATTTTAAAAAACTGAATAGGACAAAACAAAAAATAAATAACAAAGATTCTAAGGAAAAAGCACAAGGAAACACATGTAGACACAGAGATACAGATATCGGTAAACACAGAAATCAAATAAAAACACAAAATTAGAAACCCTAATATAAAAACAAAAGGCCTCTATGGTAAAGAAAGTGTACAAAGTATTATGAGACAAAATAAAACAAAACAAAAATAAGAACAAAAAACCCTGAACAAATATAAGTTTGTTTTGTTTGGGCCATCTACTGCTGAACATGGAACATACCCTAAGAATGGTTTGTACTTCTAGTAAAACTCCATTGGAGAAAATTTTCCTGAACTCACAGTATTTAGATAGTTTGCAGGGACACTTTTTTAAAAATAAATCTTTAAATGAAATGTTATTATTTAGAAACAAATTCCCTTTGAAATAGTTTATATTAGCTCTGAGGACACTCTATATTCATTCCTCTTTAAATAGTTTTTGCTACAAATTCCATATTCAGGCTTGTCAAGGTGGGTTTATTACTGTTTAATCTGAACATAAATGTCTTACAGTTGGAATTAAGAAACTCAGACTGTCATTTTACATGGGTCTAAAAGGACAGAAAATTATGTTAGAGAGACAGTCTTTATTTTTTCAAGAATAGCTCTACCAAGGGCAGTCTGGTACCAAGAACCCAAATTTACAATTGGCAAACACAGCAGCCTTTCTCTTTAAAAGCTCTTGTTTCAAGGAAAGTGAACCTCCTTCCTAAATGTCATATATATCTAGGAAGTAGTTTTTTTTTTTTTAAGTGCAAGATACTCTTGAACTATGTTTTGTTCTTAATGAGAACTTGCTTTTCTTTCTTTGACATACAGCACTTCATTCTTATTGGTTAATAATCTCAGTGGCTTCTGTGCCACCTTTTCAGATGTGAGCTTCCCATTTCCTCAGGTCTGACAAACCACTTCAGTGACTTCCTTAATGTATGTCAAAGTCTCTACACGCAAAATGACATTTAATATAGTCCAAATATCTCAGGTTGTAAAGTAGAGTGTGTTCTTCAATAATTGGATTCTACGTTGTTATTAGGGAAAGGAAATATGCAGGTACAAAGGACTATTCATTTACTTTCTGGATTATTGTTTACTTTCCACCCAAGTACATGGTGCATTTCATTGTACTAGCCCCTTCCTTAATCAGCTTTCTACTATCCTCTTTTGTTAGAATTCTTTGAATGAGCTACATAATCAGTGAATTTTGCAATTTGAAAATTTAAATACACATGGTTTCTTTGCCTCTCATACCTGTTCTTTGCTAAGAATGTTCTTGAAAGGAGCTGTGAAGAGATATGCAGTCTCATTGACTTTAAGAAACTTAAGGAACCAGGGATTGGTTCCCTCTTCTTCCAAATTAGATACAAGTACAAATGGACAATACTGTATCTCCACTTAGGAAATTATATCATATATAGTATAATTATATTAATTATAGCAACATTAGTTGCAAGTCTTTGCTCCATTTTTGTTTAACTACATAACCTCATTGTGAGATACTAATATTAGAAATTTTATTTGTCTACTTATCACAATTCTAAGTAGCAGGTTCTGGAATTTTTGTGACTGGTACTTTATCTTTTTTACAACTGCCTCACTGTTCCTGAATGCATTTTTCATCACCTTTCAATTTGCTCTTTTAGTACAACCATTTCAATAATTAAGTCCGCATCGTTTCCAATGTTCATTTCTTCTCAAAGCCTTTAAAATCTTCAGATCCTAAATTGGGTTTTCTTGGCTTCTTTTAGCCTTCCATCCTCCTTTTGAGATATGATATCACACTCTTCCTTTCTACTCCTTCATTTCCCATTTACAGTGCAACTCACAACACTTTGTCATCTGTGCCAGACAAGGGTAAACAACCAGTGGTCACATTTCAATTTTTTCACCCCTGAAATAAAATCTTAAAGCAATACCTTTTATTGGATAGATACATCAGCTGTTGGACTTTACTGGGGCTCCTCCTTTCCTTCTGCAGGACCAGTTACTCTCATACTGCCTGACCTCTTTCCAAGATTTTATTATGAGCATTTCTTCACATGCCACTTATACAGTGATGACTTCTTGTATTGTACTACAAGGTGTTCTACTGTTAATAATAATAACAAAGACCACCCCTTCAGGGGTTCACCTGTGACTTCCTCCCTCTTAACCTAGCATTCTAAATTCTGACGAATACCTTCATGTATATCATTTAGATGCTAACTCCTAAATATTTCCTCTTTGGCTGTACAGAACCAAGAACAACAGTCAAATTACACTAGATTGTATGGAGTGCTTCTTATCCTTAAGTTGGTGCATCAACTAAAACAATGTGTGTTTTATTGAATTGTTGAATATAAGTAGAATGCTTGTTTGAAATACAATAGAAACCTGCCTCGTGACATCAAGGCTGATGGTCATGCTACAGCTACAGGGAAGAAGAATCTTATATCGTAGATGATGGGCATCACACACAACGTGGATTCTCACTAACAATTATCATCTGTACCTATACTCCCTAATTATGAAATTCTTTTTGTGTACCTGGATTTCCTAAAATGGCTCTTGTTTTCGGCAGAGAGGTGGTGGTGAATATAATAACTAATACTGGTATTTCTTAAAGTACTAGGCATTGAATAAATCTGATTTCAGATTCTTGCTAAGTATTTGTCCAGTACGGGTTTTCAGGTGGTAAACAGATGGACTAGGTATCCGATATGACTATGCTTCTTACTTTAAATATTGGTCTCTAGGCTGTCGTTATTTTCTCCTTTAGTGGCTCCACTATCAGTATGCATGTAAGGGACAAAGATAAGCATTGAATAGAGTGATATTGGATGGAGATATTAGACTGGATATCTACAGCCGTCTGTCCTTCAGTTGTTTCATTCAGTTGTTATAGAAATGTTAATATTAACAAGTTCTCTGTGAAAAACTGTTTCATCTGAATTTTCCCCAATTCATTCAACATCATATATAAACTAATGTGATTTCCATTTCTTTATAATTTCTTGTTAAGAGGCTTTCTTAGCATTGATATTGATCTAAATTTATCTACAATTCAGTTATCAAATGATTTTCTTTTGTACTTTGAAAAATTTATGCTTCGGTAAATTCATATATGAATAAAATCTATTTAGATCATATCCACCCTCTACCCCAACTCCTCCTGGAGCCACCTTCACACTCCTCTTCTAACTGTATGTCTTTATCTTCCTCCTTCTACTGCCTTTCTTCTATCACTAAGTCCAATTATTAGGAACCCATCTCCTGGAGCCTGGAAATGGGAAGTGTACTCTGGGTAACACTGCAGGAAAACATGTAGACACTTCCTTCTCTGGTGGGCATCCACTGTAAATAGTTACTTAGGTAGATGTATGGATTTTTAATCCCCTTTCCTTTCCACACTAGGTTGTTAGATGGCTTGATCTTGTACAGGTCTCGTTCTGTTGAGCCCAGCTGCCATGAGTTTATGAGTGCCATGACCATGTCATATCCAGAACATATTATTTCACAGCAATCTTTCCCTGTCCCTGACTCTTACAATATTCTTACCCATTCTTCCATGATGTTCTCTGAATCTTTAGGAAGAGGAATTTGCTACATATCCACTATTTAGAATTGAGCACTCCACAGTCACCTATTCCCCCAAATGTAACAAGTTATGAGTCCCTGTTTAGACTGCCTGCTTCTGCATAAATAAAATTCCCTGATGAGAAGTGAGAGTTACACTTCTTATGGGTTTGAGAAGAAGTGTTTAGAAGGCAGTTTGATACAATATCTTTATAGAAAAATAACAGTAATAGGCCTATGGCATTCCTAACCATGAGATCATAAATAGGTTTATAGTACCAAGCATGCATTACCTCTTTTGGTTATGTCCTTTGGTCCAGTTAAAAATGTATTGGTTATTCCAATACCATTCATGTCAACACTTCACCAAAGGGCCTAACTTGTATGAATGGTCAATATCATAGTACACATGAGTCACAGTGGTTTTACTCTTGAGGGATGTTCTTCCAGAGAAGCCTACATAGTACCTTCTGGCTCTGTGAAATCTTTCCATTAGGGAAGAATCTCGCAGGTCAGTAACAAATTGACTTTCACCATGTCCTGTGACCAAATAGTTGATGTCTTGTACAACAGGGTTTTATCATCAAATTATGATGAATAATCAATAGGATAAAACAATAGACTATTATTTATTTATTTATTTGAGTCTCTAAGACCCATTGACATACAATTACAGAGGTGTGTCAGTTATATTCATTCATTACTTAATATTTAAGTCACTTTTTAATATCTTAGCAGCCTACCCAAACCTATCTTCTTTGTCATCTCATAATATTCCATCTATGGATCTATCTAAGTTATATTTAAAAACACCAAAAATGGATTGCCTTTGTACCCACTAAAAGTTAAGATTATTCATGGACAAAGAAAGCTCTAACTTATCTTTTTATTTTTTTGCTTTAGCATATGCTTGACACTGTAACTACCAATAAATATATCTTGAATTCAATAGAAATTTACTGTATTTGTTATTGCATTTATTCTCCTCATTCTTTGATGGTTTAGGACTTGGTCATTTTTTTCATATAATATACATCAAGAGTGATAATAAGACTGTTTTGCCTAGTGTAGTTTGCTTACTAGAATTCTGTGAGGAAATGATTCCCAAATTGTAAGTAAGGAAATTGAATTGTAGAAAGTTTAACTAATGTATCCAACTCACATAGCCATCAATTAGAAGAGCCCAGATTTATATGCAGCAATTTTGCTTGTCTTAAAATGATAGCCATTGAAGAAACCAATAGTTTTAATATATACTATATCTATTTGAAAAATCAAATTCTGTTTTTTGTCTGATTTATTTTTATAAACAATTCCTTTGTTAGCATATACATAGATCTTTATTTTTGTGGTTGTCAAAGCTAAATCTCAAGTAAAATTAGAAGTAAGCAAGAGTTCTCAAGAGACAATCTCTTTTAAGTTCAATACAATACCCAGAATATGTAATATGATATATTTGGTCATAGTTAGATTTCAGTAAATACATAATTTATTTTTTAAAATCATTACCAGGGCCTTATTTATTGTAGTTACACTGGTGAAGAGATATAATGTGATGCAGTGAACTTAGAAGCAGTTTTAGGAATGTATTTTCTTCCATTTATATTTATTTAGAGGCTTACTAATTTTATCTTTGAAGTCTCATATATTTTTAGATTCTAAAATGATACTCTGCTGATGTTCTTTCTAGTTTTCAGGTGATCACATGAGAATAACTTACGTAGCTTCTGCCTCTGTACCTCAGCAAAGGAAGTATACATCAATGCAAATCTCCTCATTTGTCTCTTTTTCTTTGTCTTCCATTTCTTCCCTACTCTTTATTATTTTTGTTTGTCTTGTTTTTATTGAGTTCTAAAAATTTTATTGTGAAGATTATTGGTACAATGTTCTCAATCTTCTATTTCTTTATTTTCTTTTGATATTCACTTTCTCCTCCTTCTCAATAAAACCTTGCCCAGGCCACTGGGAAAAACAGGCTTCTAATTCACAGAAACGTTTATTAGTAAATGAATTTATCATAATATCTAACTTATTCTTTGAATGTTACCAGAAAGACATGAAACATTTGAGAAACCCCAGTCCATGCCATTTTAATACTTTGGATACATGTTATAATTCATATTTAATCTATATCCAAAGCTTCCTCCCATGTGTTCTCTCTCTCTCTCTCTCTCTCTCTCTCTCTCTCTCTCTCTCTCTCTTTCTGAGACAGGGTATCCCTATTATGTAGCTCTTGTTGTACTGTAAGTTCTTGTACTGATCTCCATGGCCTTGAACTCTGAAAGACACACCTGTCTCTGCCTCTGGAGTGGTGGGATTGAAGGCATGTGCCACCACTACCAACCTCAAAGATTCCTTCTTAATTAACAAATTTGACTTCATGAAACTGAAAACTTCTGTATGGCAAAAGACACCTTTAATCTGATAGACTGGCATCCTGCAGAAAGGGAATATACTTTTACTAACTCCTCTTCCAAAACAGGACTAATATAAAAAATATAAAAAACCCTCAAGAAACTAGATATCAAAAAATAATCCAATTAAAATGAGGTACATATCTAAACAGAGAATTCTCAACAGAGGAATTTCAAATGGCCGAGACACACTTAAAGAAATGTTCAACATCTTTAGTCATCAGAGAAATGCAAATCAAAACTACTTTGAGTTTCCATCTTAACACCTGTCAGAATGGCTAAGATCAGTAACATAAGTGACAGATCATTCTGGAGAAGATATGGAGCAAGGGGAACACTACTCTGTTGCTGGTGGGAGTGCAATCTTGTAAAGCCACTGTGGAAATCAGTGTGACAAGTTCTCAGAAAACTGGGAATCAATCTACCTCAAGACGCAGCTATACCACTCTTGGCCATATACACAAAGGACATTTTAACCTATCACAAGGTTACTTGCTCAACTATGTGTGTTAGAGCTTTATTCATAATAACCAGAATCTCAAAACAGTCTAGATATCTTTTTTTATTTTTCTAATCTTATAATTTAATTTAATTTTACATATCAGCCATGGATTCCCCTGTCCTCCCTCCTCCCGCCCCCTTCCCCCCAGCACTCCCTTTCCCATCTCCTCCAGGGCAAGGACTCCCTTGGGGATTCAGCTCAGCCTGGTAGGTTCAGTTGAGGCAGGTCCAGTCTCCTCCTCCCTTCACCCAGGCTGAGCAAAGTGTCCCTGCATAGGCCCCAGGTTCCAAACAGCCAGCTCATGCACTAAGGACAGGTCCTGGTCCCACCGCCTGGGGGCCTCCCAAACAGTTCAAACTAATCAACTGTCTCACTTATCCAGAGGGCCTGATCCAGTTGTGGGCTCCTCAGCTATTGGTTCATAGTTCATGTGTTTCCACTAGTTTGGCTATTTGTCCCTGTGCTTTTTCCAATCTTGGTCTCAACAATTCTCACTCATACAATCCCTCCTCTTTCTCGCCAATTGGACTCCCGGAGCTCCACCTGGGGCCTGGCCGTGGATCTCTGCATCTGGTTCTGGCTATTACAAATAATGCTGACATGAACATAGCTGAGCATGTGCCCTTGTGGTATGATTGAGCATTCCTTGGGAATATGCCCAAGAGTGGTGTAGCCAGATCTTGGGGGAGATTGATTCCCAATTTTCTAAGAAAGTGCCATATTGATTTCCAAAGTGGCTGTACAAGCTTGCATTTCTACCAACAGTGGAGGAGAGTTCCCCTTGCTCCATATCCTCTCCAGCATAACCTGTCTTCAGTGTTTTTGATCTTAGCCATTCTGACAGGTATAAGGTGGTATCTCAGAGTCATTTTGATTTGCATTTCCCTGATGATTAGGGATGTTGAACAATTCTTTAAATGTCTTTCAACAAAATAATGAATAAAGAAAATGTGGGACATTTACACAATGGTTATACATTGTTAAAAAAAATAACATTATTAAATTCTCAGGTAAATTGATGTAAATAGAAAAATTTTATCTTAGGTGAAGTATCCCTGACACCAGAAAGACAAATATGGTATGTGTTCACTTATAAGTGAATTTAAACCATTAAGTAAATGATTAACAAGTTACAACCCGTAGACACAGAGAGGTTAGGTAAAGAGAGAGGCTCCAGGGGATCATGGGAAGGAGAAAGAGAATAGATTTTGTGGGTTGACTAAGGGTGGGTAGAGATTGAAGCAAGAGGGATCAGGTATGGTAGGAGACATGATGGGGGAGAGAGTACAGTAAGAGATAGCTGGAATTTAGGTCCCTTGGGAGCTGTCTAGAAATTTAGTGCAGTGGAAATTTCCTGGAATCTATGAGTGATCCTACTGAGGACTCCTGTAAATGGGGAGTATGGAGTCTAAACTGACCATCTCTTGTAGCCTGGCAAAGCTCCCAGTGGTGGGGTTGGGTTGCATTTAATTGAATTGTTGGCCCAAGGGGTCCCATGGAGATACCAAAACATCCCAGGCTGATGCTGGGACAGAGTGTTGTTCTCTGCAAACTGACAGTGGGGCCACATTGCTGAGAATGACATCTACATAGCTCATTGAATGTATACAGGTAGAGCTGTTGCTTGCATGCAGCCTTCACCCCTACAGTTTAGTCTCTTTGGTGTGAGAAGATACTCTTCAGGCTATTAAAAGAGAAACATGGACACCAACCTAGTCACAAAACCTTTGACGTACAAACTGTCTTGCCTGGAAAATGTTCTGGGCCAGTGGTGGAGCAGAATTTGCAGGAATGGCCAACCAATGACTGATTTAAGTAGAGGCCCACTCTAGGAGAGGGATCCCATGCCCCACACTACTTGGAGGGCCAGGAACTGGAGCCTGGATAGCTCAGGGACAGAGAGTAGAACAAAACACATCTGGTCCTAAAAAAAAAAAAATTAATGATATGATTCCTATACTATATCATATTCCTATACTATACTATTCCTATATGAAATGATTCTGCTAAACTAATAGGTCAATGCATTGTCCAATTGTAAGCAGAGAGGCTCTCCCTGGTGGCAGATAGGAGGGATGCAGATACACACAGCCATACATTATGTGGAGAGAGGATCTATAATGGAGGTCTCCATTGGGTCCCTCCCCTCAGGCTCAGGGAATCCTGTGGAAAACAGGACAGAAAGATTGCAAGAGCTGGAGGGGATTGAGGACACCAGAACTACAGAGCCCACTTAATGGACTAAGCATGGCATGTATGGGTTCACAGAGACTGAGGTGATAAGCACTGGGCCTACAGGGGCCCAGACCAGGTCCTCTGAGTATCTGTTGTGCCTGTTAGCTTAGTGTTTTTGTGGGACTTCTAACTATGGGAGAGGGGTGTCTCTGACTCTTTTGCCTATTCCTGGAACTCTTCCTCCTGATGGGTTGCCTTGTCCAGCCTTGGTGTGAGGCCTTGTCTTATTGTATTTTGTTTTTTCCTGTCTAGTTGTTGTCTCTTGGAGACCTGTTCTTTTTTGTAGGGATATGAAAGAGGAATGCATTCCTGGAAGAGTGGAGGTGGGGAGATGGTGGGACGATTGGAGGGAGAGGGAACTGTGGTCAGGATGTAGTGTATGAGAAAAGAATCTATTTTCAATTTAATAATAATAATAATAATAATTAATAATAATAATAATAATACATTCTGAGGCACCTGTATTCCTAACAAGAATCATCAACAACACTTTTATTCTGTTTTCTGAGGTAGGAAAAAACATGTAAATTATTGCTCCTGGTTCAGTTCAAAAGAATCGACTTAGAGTGAAGTGGACTTATCTCAGAGTATGCAATATAGAAATCTCAAAAGCAAGTTTGTAAAATACTAATACATTAGAAAGGAGAGGGGAGGGATAGGAGGAGAGAAGGGAGGGGAAACTGTGGTTGGTACATAAGATACATAAAAAATAAATAGACCTATAAAATACTAGTACATATTGTGATCCTGCACATATCTTTAGTGACTGTTGTTCATGTAGGAGAACACCTTCAAATAGTGCAATGGCACAACTGAAGGGTTATCATTTGCAGCATCCCTTCCAGAGCTCCCTCCTTCAAGGAAGCCTTTGTTTCCATAGGCAACAGGGCTGCTATGGCACACTGATTCTGAAGCACTCGGATTGCCTCTTGTGCCCTGAGGTAAACAGTTACCTGCTGTACTACATAAATACTGAACGCACAACTCTCTTGGTAAAAGACCTGACCAGCATGAATCGAGGGGTAACTGCAGCCTGCTCCAAAAAGCTCACCTCCAACAGCTCCCAGATAAAGGCTCCTAGAGAGAATATTGTATGCCCTGTGGTTTCAATGATTTCTGTCACTTAGGGATGGAAGCCTTTGTCAGATGTTTGCAGCTTTTTATATTGGTTTGACATACAATAGAATGTCATTAATGTCATCATTGCCCTTCAAGTTCCAGGGAGAACACAATTTACAGTAAATTTGTTTATTTCTAAATCAAGGTGAGTTGAAGGAATTTTCTCAAGCATTGAAACCAACAGCTTGAGGCTTGAATATATATAATCATATATTCTTGGTTACACACAGAAATAGGGATAATTAATTTAACACCAATTTTCCCAGTTATTCCTTCTCATTATTTGAAAGTTTATATGTGCTCCTTGGTATAGTATTAGGAGATTTTTATACAATGTTTGGTAAAATTTGCAAAATGCAGATGATAAAAGAAATTGTCTTTGCAACTTAGCCTATTCTATTAAGAGCTTGGGTAACCTGGATATTGTCAATATGTACTTTAATATGTTATTTTATTTTTGTTTTTTTATTTTGTAAAAAAATTCACATGGACACTGTATTTACCTCATTTTTCTGTCTCCTATCTCCAACTCTTCCTGTATATCTGACTCCTCAAATTGATGACATCTTATTCTTTAGTTACTATTGTTACATACACATATACATATGCATAAATATATGCATACTTATAAAAATATGCTGAGTTCATTTAGTGTTGTTTTATGTATGTGTGTTTAGGGTTGACTTTTTAGGATTATATCACATATCAGGGTGCTTGCCTCTAGAACAGACTGAGTCTTTCTATCTTAGCCATAACTAATTGCTGTTGTCCTTTCAACTTGGGGTAGGGACTTGCAAGATTTCCCCAGTCTACATTGGCATGTCAATTGGTATTGTCATTTTTCAGGTTCTGGTTAAGCAACCACATTGTTGATATTTCATAGGTGCACCTTCCCTGTTATACATAAAAGACACAACCTCAAAACAAATTCCCTGGTCCTCTGTATCTTACAGTCTTGCTGCCAACTCTTCTGTGATGTCCTGTGAGCATCAAGTATGAGCGATATGCCTTAGACATATCAGCTGGGGTTAGGAGCAATCCAGGATCAGTTCTTCTAGGCCTTTTGACAAATTGTGTCTTTCTGAAATGGTCACATTCTTTTCAAAACAATTTTTTGGGTAACGATTGAGAGCTACACTTGTCTGTGGATTGAAGGATAAGTATTTAATATGTATTTAAACATTAACTAAGGGGCCTGGCTATAGTGGTAGAAGTCATTGGCCTGGAAGTCTAGAGTAGTTGACTTCACAGGCCATGGTAGGGCCTAGATTTACTATTTGAGGCATGAATTTCTTCCTATTGAGCAGCTGTTAAGTTCAATTAGCTGTTAATTACTCTTATTTTTATCGTATCAAACTATGTTAATGAGAAAGCAGAAATAGACCCGGGAAGGTGAGATCGCCCAATTCTAGAGTCTTTGTAATTGTATGATTTCTTTTCAAATATAGCCTGGTTTCCTTATAGTCCAAACTCTGCTGCTTATGAGCAAGCTGAGAACAGTAGAGTTTCTTTACTATATTCTGTTGGTGATTTGTTTCTAGGACGACAAGAATAAGCATCTGGTATCCCTTTAAATTTCCTTCTCCCAGCACAACCTGGCCTTTCAAATAACACATCAAAAGACTACTTGCAGAGTAATTGAAATGCAAGTTATGAGAAACATTTTGGAGACACCAAAAAGAATTAAACCACACTGGTACCCTGTGAGGAGACATGCAAAAGCCCATACATTTATTGGTTACATAGTTTGGAAATCAAAAATATAAATGGTGTGACAAAAATTTGCATTTGTTTAGGATTCTGTTAATGAGTAACAAACCAAAATAGTGAATTGATGTTGAGCAATAATATTATATTACCTGTACACTATTGTTCATGAAGTACATCTTATTTGATTTTCCTGTTGTATAAATTAGTGAGAAAATCACATCTAATGATACATAAAATAAATAGTGGTTAGAGAAACTTGCATTGTTTTAAGCTTTCAGGGTAGGTTTTCAGATCCTATGGATTTTCTGTTAGTTAACTTTCTGTTTTATCCTTGCCTCCTCATTGTTTCATGATGATAAGTGAAGGGGAAGGCTTTAGGATTCAGAGATAAAGTAGCCTCTAATGATAGTCATTTTGTCAAACTTCAGACAAAACACATTTAAATATTAGAGAACTAATCCATGTAGAGAATTGGAGATTCATTGATAAAATTTGGATCAAATTGCCAATGTATAAAAAGAGAAATGATAATGGAAAGATGATTTCTAGCAGGAAATGCAAAAATATTAATTACCAACATTTGTAAAATGCTTTCAACTTAATGCTTTTTTCTCTCAATTATCTCATTTGATTTTCACACAATTTCTATAACTGGGAGGCATTGCATCAACTTTCAGATGACTCAGTGTCCCATGATCATTTTATTTCCTAAATTAATTGGCAAACTGTCCTGAATACTGCTTGGCAGTATCTCTTGTGCAGTTTGAAAGCATGGCTAATTCCCCACCTGGACAGATTCTGTTTGTAGCAGTTCCACAAACTCTATTGAAACAGTAGTTTTCTGTAGTTAGCTTTCCAATTCTATCAATAACAGAGAACAGCATGGTCACTGATCAGACCAAACCCATCCCGTATAATGAAAAGTGATATTCGATTATTGAATATTGGTCATTAGGTAGTGCTGAAGTGCCAGTTTATTTTTCCAAAACAGGAAAACAAATGAACAACAAGAATGTGTCTACCCTTAACTTGATTGTAAACCATGCAACAATTACTTCACCCTTCTACGTAAGGAAGAGAACACAAAGTTACAACAATTAAGAAATGTCATGTATGAAATCTCTACAGAACTAATATACTTGATGAAGTCATGACTGTTGATGTTATTATTAGATTGCTTATCACCTAAAATACTTGTCAGAAGAATTCAAATTTAGTTTGCAGGTGTGAGAAGAATATGTTATTGTTATTTAAAGGTACTGATGTCTTCTATAAACATTTAGGTCATTTTCCCTAATTGACAAAAATAGTTTACTTTCATTGCCCAGGAATATCTAAATTAATGTAATGATGTCACTGTGGGTCTTAGGATTTGCTCCTCAAACAGAAAATTTTCTTTCAATTTATTTAGTAGCCTCCTATTTTCTTGCTGTTGGTAAATTGATTTTATATTTTATTTGGTGCTTTTCTATATATTTCTGTACATTAAAATATTATGTTAATTTAAAGAAGCACACAAAAGGCAATAAAACTTACAGGAAAAAGTCACAGACTTTAGAGTGAATACCAGAGGATTTTGACCCTTAATTTAATAGGCAAGGATTGATAGTAACTTTGGGGGTGGGTCAGTTAGACTCCAAATTTGTTCATTGATGATAGAGATAAGATTTGTGGTTCTCCCATTTCAAGTCTTAAAGATACTACCAAAGAGATACAAAGAGAATTTTTTTAAAAAGCCCCCATAGTTATTAATATCTTTAAGATGTGTTAATGGTCTTTGTACTGATTGATCCTGGCACTTATGAGAAGTCTAGAATGCTGAACTAAACAGTGTAAAAATCCTTAATTTCCTGCATTTGTAGAATCCAAACTTAAGGCTGATTTCCACAGAAGACAATAAAACAACAAAGCATGTGCGTGTCAATCTGCTTCAGCATATTTCAAACACACCACTCTGCTGCCTTTGTAACACTGAACATCTCAGGTACTCTCTCATTTGAGACTCCTAGATCCAAATAATAAATGTGAACACATATCCTGTAGTACCTGCAAAAACCAGGGAAGTAAATGAGCATAGTCAGGATGGGGAAGCAATAAAAAGATGGGAACAGCACGGTACTAGTGATCTGATGGGAGAAAAGGGAAATATGGGTGAGGGTCCTAATTAGGGGAAGAGAGGGAGATGAATACGGGGGGATGAGGCAGAAGGGTAAAATAACAGTAAGGATGTCTGAAAAAGTCAGAAGAAATCCTACTATTAACAAGGAAAAAATACCTGTCGTAGAGATTATTAACTATATAAATATATATGCATAGCTTAAATGAAAGTTTCACATTGAGGTTCAGTTGCCAAGGCTCACTCCAAGAGCCAAAGAACATCTAATGAAAACCCAACATGAGGCATGAGAAGTATTGGTTGAAATATTAAGGCAACTCCACACAGTTAAAAGGGAGGTTTATTTTGTGGGGTAACTTACAAGTGAAGAGATAGGTTACAGGGTCCGGGAAAGGTGTAGCGCACTCCAGCAGTGTTCTCTGAAGAACTCTGTTCGGTCTACCTCCAGCGTCCAGGATCCAGGAACCAAGACAGCTGGCACTTCGGGATCTCAGGTTTTAAGCACTCCTGTCTCGGCCCCGCCTCATAGGCATGACAGTTACCGGAAGCCTCAAAGGGGGTGGTACTTCCTGGACAAAGCTGGAACAGCTACCCACTACAGAGAAGCTTTCTTTTGAGCAGTTAGTCAGGATTGCCCAAGGGATTCTCAAAACATTACAGACTATTGACATTGTCCTTGGTTATGCTGTAGGGGTGGAATGTAAATCCCTATTGCTGATTTAGATACCATATACTTCAGACACAGGTCCCAGAACCCTCCAAGTAGGAAGTGACCTGAAAGCCTCCTCCCTGTGGACTAGTTTCCATGCTACCAGAAGGTATCATACAAATTTGCAAAGGAAGGAGGCAATCAACAGTCCTATCCTGCTATAATGCTTATGAACTGCAACAGTAACCAGCACTTCAGCATAACTCTAAGGGTGCAGTATTGGCATTCATACCTTGGTGAGAACCAATATCTCATTAATTTGTCTTAACAAGAGGGAAATCGAGGCTAGTACTGGAAAACAAACCAACTATCCAGAGATGATGAAGTTAAGGCCCTTGGAGGAGAATCTACAACTTACATTTTACTAAAGCAGATAATTCATAACTCTCATCTAAATATTTGTCCTTATGCTCACATATCAGTGTACTTCTTACTCCTTATCTAGGAAACTTCACTTTGTGAAAGACAGAGTCATCAACGAAGACCACAACCAATCAAAATGTAGAGTTGTGGAACCCAGTCTCAAGGGCTCCATCTACAGTGCAACTCCCACACCTAAGGCTCAGGAGTCACTAAGCAAGAAGAGGCCGAGAGATTGTAAAACAGGGAGTTTGCTGTGAGAATGTATCTCCTAGGAACGTCAGAAGTTACAACCACAATCTTAACAACATGACTGCCTAAATTTGAGTTAAACAGGAACACCAAAAGACATGTTAACATGAACAGGGAGTAGGGGTGGGGTGGGGAAAACCAGAAGCCTAGAATGATACACAAAGAATTAGAAGTGACTATAGAATGTTCAGAGTGTGAGAAATAGTCTTCTCAGGGAAGAGCACACATCAGTTATTCAATATCAAATGAGCAGCCCTAAAACCATACACTACATTAACTGAACAGGTTGTACTTATATAATTAGGAACACACACACATACACACATACACACTCACACACACACACACACACACACACACACACACACATACACACATATGTAACAAATTTGATGAAAAAAGAGGCCATGAATTTGAAAAACAAGCAACTAAGGGTATATGATATACGGTGGGAGGACTTGGAAGGAAGAAAAGGAAGGTGGACAACATGTAGTTATCTTACAATCTCAAAAAACAAAGGAAATAATATAAAAATATATTTATTTTTTGCATATGTATGTGTGTTTTGCTTCCATGTATTTGTGTGTACTGTATGTGTATCTGATGTCTACAAAAGTGGGAACAGGGTATATGGTACTCTGGAATTGAAGTTACAGGCAGTTGTGAGCTGCCATCTGGGTGTTGCTTCTTGAACTCAGGTCCTCTGCAAGAACACTATGGGCTCTGAACTCCTAAACTATCTTTCTATCCCAGTGAAGAATACTTTTTATGAATAAGTAAATTATATAAATATTCACATCTCAAAGGAAGACATAGAAATGGCAATCTGTTAAGACAACAACAAAACACTTAACTTTGCAAATTACTACAAAAATAAAATTATCTAACTCCAAGCAAACCAGCTCTTATCAAAAGATAAATACAGCTGTGGAAAGGAATATAGGAAAAATGGAAAATTTGTGCATTGTACAGGAAATTTAAATTAATAAAGAAATTATAGAAAATAATATATATCAGTTCTCAAAATAATTAAAAATATAACTATGGTTTGATTTTAACATGCATTCAGAAGAAATAAAATCAATACACTGAAGAAATAGCTATGGCCTTATGTTACTTGTAGCTTCATCTGCAATAACCAAAATGTCAAATCAATCTGAATTATTAACAACTAAAAACAACTAAAGAAAGTGAATGAATATATATGCATTGAAATATCATTCAGCATTTCAAAAGAAGACAGATTCATCATTTGTGACATCTGAGTGAATCTTAGTGGCATTATGTTAAGTAAATAAGTCAGGTACACAAAGACAAATTCTGAATGATTATCAAATGTGATAAAGTTTCAGAGAGACCAGAGATGTACTGTGTCATGTCCTGACAATAGTGAATGGTAACACATAATGTACTTGAAAATATCAAAGAAAGCATATGAGGTATTACAAAAGGGGAGCTGAGTGTACAAGAAGCTGCATATCTTAATTAGGCTGACAATAATTTTTACAGCATTTTCCATGTTCCAAAGCATCATGTTCTATAACTTAAATATGTACAAGTTTTGTTAATGATCTTTAATAAATCTAGGAAAAAGGTGGAGGGGCTAAAAACAGCACCCAGGTGAATACAAAGGAAATTGATGTTTATTGTTGTTCATTTTGTAACTTTTCCTAAGCTGTTTCTGTTTCCTAACCCTGGAAATATATTAATCTTAATTCAAAGCATATCCTCTTATCTTGAGAAAGGGTTTAGAAAGCACAGTTCTACAACTTCAGATATAGAAACTATCTGAGGGAATATTTACAAAGAATATATTTTAAAATACCCCTTTTCCATTCCTATTTTGTGTAGGAGACTAGAATAATAGGTCTCCTACAATCATTGCTCCTCTAAATTCACTTAAAAACTATGATGCATCAAAGCAGCAGGGCTTGACTCACTTTTATTCTACTCCATTAAGGCTTCAGAAACTTAGAATGATGGAATTATTAGTCACTTTTCTCATTGCTTTGCTAAAATATTCAGCCAGACCCGTTTAACAAAGGAAGAAATTATTTTGGTTGACATTTTCAGGATGTAAACTGCACCAAGGCAGATAGGGTATGGCAGCAAGTTGCTCCCTGGCAACGGAAGTTTGGTCCCAAGACTTAAGTTCTCCTCACTCTTGGTGGAACAGAAAACAGAGACTGAGCAGGAAGTAAAGTGATTTATAAATAATAAGGTCTACCTCACACTGTTAACCCATTTCTGGTAGACAAGTCTCCAAGGTTCCAAGTCTCCCAACACAGTTCCAGAATATGGGGACAAATATTCAAAACATATACCTGTACACCCAGGCTGGAGATACGGTTCAGCAGTTTAAGAGTAGTTGCTGATCTTCCAGAGGATCCTAGTTCAATTCCCAGAACCCATGTTGTTGCTCACAACCTTCTTTCACATCAGTTCCAGAGTCTCCTACACCCTTTTCTGAACTCCTCGGGCAACCCGGCATGCAAGTGGTGCACAGATAATGAAGGCAAAATACCCATACACACAAAATAAAATGAAATGAAGACTATGAAAACTGTAATAGTGGTTAATTATTAAATTCATCATTCTGCACATAACTTTCAGATGGCAAATCTAGGCTACAAATTTGCTGCTTGATTGTGATGTGTGTCCTCAACAGTACTATACTACTATCATTTCTAAAGAGTATAGTAATTATGACTCAAAACTTGGTTTAAAAAATAAGTTAAACAACAGAAAGCATAAGGTATCTCTCTGCAAAAAACTGAAGGTTTAAAGGTTTTGCTCATTTATTTTTGTCAAGTGTTTCATTAAAATGCCCTGTATGCTTTCAAGCAGAAGGAAAATATGTTTGCACAGTACCATTGAGATCCCCCTCCACACACAGTTATATGAACCCAAAAACAATGTACATGCATTGCGGAGGTTTCAGCAACTCTCTATGCATGTTTATTTAACCACGGAGAGAAACAGAGAGAGAACAAAGAATGGATTAGATTGGGAATAGTGCAGCAGGGGCTGGAGAGCAAAGCAAACAAATGAGATCTGCCCTACTGTGAAACAAGTAAAATAAAGTAGGAGTCAGCCCTTCAAGAGCAGCTGCCCTAATGCTGTCTGTGGGAAATATCTCAAAGGTTCTTTCAATCCTAGCTGTTATTCAGTGAGTTTGGACAGGTATCAGTCCAATTTAATTTACTGTTTTATATAAAAATATTTCTACCTGTTATAAGAATGAGGATCTATAAAGAGTTACAATGTCTAAGATATTATCTAAGTGCATTACATCACAGATACTAAGCTGATCAGAGGTTGATCCTTGATTAACCGTTAGACTAACAGATTCTGGCTCATTGTAAACTTCAACAAGTTTGGCTTCCTTTGACTATCCTTCATTCAGAGTACAGCGTGTCTACGTAATATTTTTGTCATTGTCTTCCAGTTGGGCTTTTGGTTCACTATGAAGTTTCCTTTTAGAGTACTTATTCCAGATAGCTGATGTTGAATAAATCTATATCAGTGGGTAGCTTCCGAGGAAGTAAGACCGTTCGACGTTCTGAGGGCAAAACAACACGTGTGATCAGCTAAACTTCATCTCTGTTTTTTTCTGTTGTTAGTAGGAAGTCTTGAATATGGGTCTTTTTCCTAAAATGACATTAATTTTTATTTCAAAGGCATTGATTTCTTTGTGCCACTTTGCCCTGGTTGACAGAGAGAAACAGGGCAAATCTGTGAATGAGAATGTTAAAAATAGTGAAATCAGTTTTAATTATTTAGTATCCCACAGTGTTCAAAGGAAAATTTGAGAATTAGGAATATGGTTACTTTATATGAGGTATTATTTTTCCACTTTAAGAAAGTGTATAAACTTATCAAGTAGCTTCAAATAAACAAAATTTACCATAAGGAACTACAATAAAGACATGGAAGTTGATAATAGCCTATGATGTCGGTAGTAACTATAAAGGGCCTTTTGTTGTAGATGATGTGGAAGTTGGCATCAATGTTTATAGGTAGGTGTCTTGGTTGGTTTTGTTGTCAACTTGATGTACCTGAGAAGAGGAAACACCAGTTGAAGAATTACCTTTCTCGAATGCATCTATAAACATGTCTGTCTGACATTTTCTTGATTGCTAATTTATGTGGGAGGGAATAACCCACTGTAGGTGGTGCTATCCTGGGCAGTGGGATCTGGGCTGCAACATAAAGGTAGCTGAACATAAGCCTGGAACAAGTCATTAAGCAGTGTCTCTGCTTCAGTTTTCTGGTCCAGGTTTCTGCTTGCACTCCTGTGTCAGCTTTGATGATGGACTGTAAGATAAATGGTGACATAAACCCTTTCCTTTCCAAGTTGCTGTTTGAGTCATGGTGCTTATCATAGCACCAGAAAGCAAACTGTGACATAGTATACTCATGAGAAATGCTGTTGATTTTGTTAGACATCTACAGATATTCAGCACCCCAGGATTAAATGCAACACTATGACATGCCTAACACGGTGGCCTGAGAAGCAAATCCTTAATTATATGGTGATTATGGACAGCCCTTTGTTATGGAAAAGGGACACGGATGGAAGCTTATAGACATTAGAGTGAGAGGAGTTATTGTAGAGGTTTAGACTGGATCTGCCACCATGAACTATCTGACCTGGGGGATCACAGAGATGGGAAAGTATTATAAACATAATGTCATCAAAGAGGTGGATGGAGTTTAGGAAATGCCTTATGGAACACCATAGTGTTCTTAGACTCATAATTGGTAAAAAGCCCTTTATGAACGTGAGTAGGGAAGAAGCAATTGCTAGAATTCTGAGGCATTTGCTGGATAGGTAGCTTGGAACAAAAGAACATAAATTATCTACAGTGACATAGCAATAAAGATATTTTTAAATATTGGTAGAATAAATCTCCCAGCTTCTTTTCCCTCTGGCTTACTTAACAAAGAGAGGGGTGCAAGTAACTGCATTGAGGCAGGTCATTAAGTTTAGCCCCTCTGCATTGAATTGAGATGTGGTTCAGCATGAGGCAGATGTAGTTCATCCATCATGTGCATGGGTGATAGAGCAATGAAAAGAAGTCTTATATCATTTAATTTAAATGACACATATATACCCATTTGCATAATTTTTGTAGTCCAATCCTATTGTATACATTCAGAATAGGGACATCTGTATACTCCCATCAACTTTGTGACCAGCATGAAACCCTAATGTCTTAGTCATCAATCCCAACAACTTTATTAGCAATAGCAACACAACAGTAATAATTTTTTGACGTAATTTCTCATTTCTTTTTTTTTTCAAGATTTATTTTATGCATATGAGTGCTCTATGTGCATGTATACCTTTTGCCATGAGAGGGCATCAGATCCCACTATACATAGTTGTGAGCCACCATGTATGTGGTTGCTGGGAATTGAACTCAGGACCTCTAGAAGAGCAGCCAGTACTCTTAACCACTGAGCCATCTCTCCAGCCCCAATTTCCCATTTGTTATCATGACATTTTTCTTTATTTTTTTTTATAGTTCAACTATACTTTTAGCCAATGGCTGTCTATTCAAGTTGAATTCAAATATAGCTTTTTAGATGAATTTCTAAATGGTCTTATTGAATAAAAAACATGGATCCAAATATAGGTGTGAAAGCCTTAGAGAGATCAGGGAAATAGGGAAAGCCACCAGCCAACCTTAACTCAACAACTCTGCAGTTTCCAAATGTGAGTTACTTCCTGTCTACCCAAATCTATATGCCTTGCTGTTCTGTCATTTGATTTGCTTTCTCTGTTCAGTTACGTCATTTCCTCTTCCTACACAACTCTGTCACTTTCTGTCTGTCTGTACAGACCAACAGACCTCCATGGTTAACTAGCGTTGGAATTAAGGTGTGTGCCACCACACCTGGCTTGGTTTCCAGTGGGACCTTGAACACACAGAGATCCTTTCTAATAAGTGATAATATTAAGGGCATGTGCTACCATTTCCTGACTTCTCTGTTTACTTATAATGGCTGGCCTTTTCCCTCTGATCTCCAGGCAAGCTTTATTTATTAAAGCACAAATAAAATATCACCATATTTCAGCACAAATAAAATATCACCACACAGCTTCACCACTTAAACTGGTGAACCTAGACAGGTGACTTATTTCCTAAGTGTTAATTTGCTCATATAAATAACAGGGTGATTTTAATATATATCAGGAATTTTTAGTCAATACATAAAATACTTCAGTAAATTATAGATACAAGCAATCTATATATCTATAACTTTAAGGAATTTTTATGTGTGAGTAACGAATTTATAAATACGTATTTCATATAAACTTCGCATATATAATAATAAATGAAGAAATGACCATGCTTTCTTAATAAAACATGAAAATAGAATTTCCTTCAAGGTATTATTATAGATATAAAATAAAATACATTTCTTTTTAATCTACAGTACACTCTTAAGTATAATATTTGCTGTTAATAATAAGAGACGTTTTCTCTTTGGCAATTGGTACTCCTCAGTGGGAATAATGGGATGGGTAAGCCTTCTTTGTGTCACAGGTGTTCAACAAAGTGTCAGCCTCTATCTCACAGCATTTGCTTTGGGATATGGTAAGTTTGAGCTAAGAGGAGGGACTGACTTAAGGACTCCTCTTTACAGACTGAGAAAAGGACTGTTAGGACAAGGAAATGAGATGGAAGTTTTATAAATGTACTTAATTTTTTTCAATGGTTAAACACAATAAAACAAGGTACTTCTTTGCAATGATACACTTTAAGTGATTTTTTTGCCAGCAAAGAAAATGAGCCAGGGCAACATAAGAAATAGCAGAGTAATAAGGGGATTTATTTGATATATATATTAAAACCTAGTAGCAATGCAGCTATGATTTACTATTCTCCCTTAATGGAAGTATTAAAATATGTATATGTTATTTATAATGTATAGAAAGCTACATAGTTTTTAATCTCTAAAGAGAACCCATATTTTCAGCAGAACAAAAATCTGGAAGTAAGTTTATTTATTGAATTTTTTTTATGATTTATACAGTGCTATAAATGAATCCCACCATAAATATGATGGTATGTGTCTGAGAGATGGCACCTGTTCATGTGTTCTGTGTGTGTGTGTGTGTGTGTGTGTAGTATGCATACATGTGTGTATGTAGCTTTTGTGTGAATATACATGTATGTGCATACATGTATTTGTATGTACATGTTTGTGCATTTCGTGTGTGATAGAGTTTGTATGTGTCTGCCACTACACTGATGGCGCTCTGAAAATTCTTTGAAAAGTTTTCAAAACATGAACAAATATAGAATGTGAGCCTAGGGTTATGTTGCAGTTTGGAGACTCTCAATGACATTGCATGCCGTTTGTTCGCAGGGTGGGGGAATTGCACAGATCAAGTTTAGTAACTCTTACCTTTAGTCCCAATGCAGTCATTGACAAACCCTGTGACCTTGAGCAAAGTCATTTTCCCTGCTCTGGATCCTGGTTTATTCATCTCTGAAGCACAGAGGCTGAACTCTGTGATCCCTGTGGCTTTCATGAGAGGTAAAACGTTATGATTCTCAGTGAGTTAATTATTGAGGTCTTCTGTGGTCAAGTTTGCATCTTTTATTGTTTAAGGCAGCAATAAACAAGAATAACCTCTGCTCCAAAATTAGAATATTCAGTAACTTATTAGAAGTAGATGAAAATATTCTACAAAGAGTGATTATGTGATTTGATCTAGGCACAAGGCTGAAACATTCAAAACAAAGCCTATTTACCATCTCTTTAAGTACTTCTCTTGTTCAAAAACAAATCACCAAAGAGACTCATTATTGTGTGTGGTTCAAAGCTCTGTAACACTGTGAGTGCTTGGTTAATGTGTTTTGCTGTAGTCTGACTGTCTTCAGATCCGACACTGCTCCTTGTCAGTGCCAGTGACAAAGCCTGCTTTCTTTTACAAGCACGGAGTGGATTTAAAAGAAAGGCATGACAGCATTTTTCCTGTTGATTAGATTTCTTTGGTCGCATGTTATATCTCATTTCCCTAGTATGAGGCCAGTGGCCTGTGTTTCAACTCTAATTCCCTCACAGATGTTAAAGAGACTAATAATATCCCCAGGGCCTGTCTTAGACTAGCATAAGAGACAGTTTATCTTTGGGAGATTTTAACCTCTGTTTTCAGAACCATCGCCAAGTGCCTAGCGTGTGCCCCGTTCTCTCAGGGATAAATTTCAATACTGTCAACAGCTGGCAAATATTTAGAATTGTGCCCACTCAAGGAGTCTGCCTTACCATAGTGGATTCAGGGATATAATTTTACCAGATGTGAATGCCACAAACAAAAACTTCTTTGTCTCAGGACAAAGAGGGACATTAAAAAAAAAAAAATCACTGTAGATACATGAATCCCCACATGTGGATCCTTTTAATTCTTATATATAAA
Source organism: Peromyscus attwateri (assembly GCA_902168425.1). Taxonomy (NCBI): domain Eukaryota; kingdom Metazoa; phylum Chordata; class Mammalia; order Rodentia; family Cricetidae; genus Peromyscus; species Peromyscus attwateri. Next base: position 34,118 of record CABHPP010141352.1, on the reverse strand, counting down.
GATTGCATAGGAATATGGAGTATATGAAAAGGCAAACCTCATGTTCAGGTTTAGCCTTGAGCAAGGTCATTTCCCTTTCCCAAGCCCCAGTTCTCTAATCAAAAAGAAAGAAACTGTATAAACTCTGCATGGGTTTTCCAGGGTGTTACCTGGAGTGATTTATTCATAGACCTGGCAAACTGCCTTGCAACTCAAACAAGTTTCCTAAATATTAGTTCCTTTCTCTTAGGAAACTATTATACAAGATAAGCTGACCATTTGCAATTCCAATTAATAGAAAGCACAATGAACAACAGCATAGCAGAATTTTATGCCTAGTAAGAGATCTGGAAGCCAGTAGGAGCAAGCATGGTCCCAGGAGTAGACGATATCAGAGCTAGATGATAGAGTTTCTTGGCTCTCCCTTTCTGATTTCAAAGCTGTTGCAATTGTTCTGGTTCTGTCATATCCAGAAGTTACAATTTCACAACAGTCCTCCCCAAACTCTGGCTCTTGTGATCTTTCTTCTCCCTTTTCCAATATGGCTCCTGAGCCCTGGCGAGTGGGTGTGATGCAGATGCCGAGTTTGTAGCTGAGCACTCCACTGACATTTTTTCTTGGCACTTTGACAAATTGTGAGCTTCTTTATCAACCACCATCCACTGAATAAAGAGATTTCTGATGAAGTTTGGGAGCTTCACTAATATGCAGGGAGAAATACATGAATTTAGCAAGGAGTTTGATATTAGCACAAGAGTAATAGGTTCACCCCTGGAGCCTTGAGTTCTTCAATCCTGCATGAGGTTTTGGCCAAATTTATAGCACTAGACAAGTGCTTCCTCCTGTGGAGCCAGCACTGGAAATCCAATTAGAAAGTGGTTGGTAACTCCATAAAATTTGTACCACTATTTCACTGATTGGGCTTATCTTGCCATGCTGCCCATATTGCATTCACAGGGTTTACATCTGGGTATGACCTTTGATGACTTTACCCCAGCAACCTGCATAGCACTTTCCAGTACTATGCAAGCTAGCTGTAAGGCAGGAAGCTGCTTGTTCAGTAACTTGATTTCTCCATGTCCTATGACCAATGCATGTGGTGTCTTTAGAAATACAGTCTTACCATCAAGTTCTGGTGAGCAACAAAGACCAGTGGCAATAAACTGTCATGTTTTGAGTATCTGTGGAACATCTCTTTCCAAGAACTCAAGATTGGTAACTCAAACTTTGCACTGGGCTTTTTACTTAGAAACCTGTAATTTCTGGAATAACCAAAATCCCCTGTATGAGATAGCATGCACACACACACACACACACATACACACACACACACACACACACACACAAGGGTTTTGCAAACACTCTTACTTTTAGATATTCCTTTTCCAAACTTCTAACTTCTCCTCTGTCCTATTCTTACATCATTCCCTCTCATCATAATTGTATTACAGTGAGATAGATAGTGCATTGCTGTGGATATTGCTCTGTATAAATAAAACACTGATTGGCCAGTAGCCAGGCAGGAAATATAGGTGGGACAAGGAGAGAGGAGAATTCTGGGAAGTGGAAGGCTGAGGCAGGGAGACACTGCCAGCTGCTGCCATGACAAACAACATGTGAAGATGCTGGTAAGCCACGAGCCATATGGCAAGGTATAGATTTATAGAAATGGGTTAATTTAAGATAGAAGAAGTAGATAACAAGAAGCCTGCCACGGCCATACAGTTTATAAGTAATATAAGCATCTGAGTAATTATTTTATACATGGGTTGTGGGACTGTGGGGGATTGGTGGGGCCTGGGGAGAAGCTCTCCAGCTACAAATAGTGCCCAATGGGTTTGCAAGAATTTCCACCTAAAACTTGAGAAAAAGGATTCTAAAACAGAGCTAAAAACAGTTCCTAGTTGTCTCTCTCAAGTTAGCGACAGCCTGCATGTTTGAGCTACTATGGCGAGTTCCTGGCATGTGCACCCGACCTGCAATATGGTGGGAATGAGGCCTCTACAAGTGGCACATTAAGCTGCCTGGTGGATTTTGCCTTTGCTAGTACAAAACAACAAAAAAAGAGGTTTCTGGGCTGCACACTGCTTTGATAGAAGCATAGACCCACTATTTCTTAGAGTTGATGCCTTCCAGAGCTGGTGGAAAACGTACCACCGCCATACTTGGGAAGCTGAAATGGGTGGAGCCAGCAGCCACAGCGCCGTTTCAGGCTTAGAAGGCTGCAGTTTAAAGCAATAGGTTCACAATAAGACTGATTCAGATGGAATAGTTTACAATGTATGTAAAAATGTATATAGGCTTGAAAGAGAAAGAAAAAGAAATATATACAGTTATATAAACAAATAGATAGTTTTTTAAAAATAAAGTCTTTAAAAAACAGTAAAGGTGGGGGCTGGAGAGATGGCTCAGAGGATAAGAGCACTGATTGCTCTTCCAGAGGTCCTGAGTTCAATTCCCAGCAACCACATGGTGGCTCACAACCATCTGTAATGAGATCTGGTGCCCTCTTCTAGTCTGCAGTCTTACATGTTGTATACATAATAAATAAATAAATCTTAAAAAAAGTAAAGGTAATATAAAAAATAAGCCACATAAAGATGGCTATCACACAGAGAATATGGATTATGTTCTCTTTGATATTCATAACTGAAGAAAAACATTTGATTGTAAAAGCTATTGAGTTATGCCAAAATGTATATTTTAAAGGTACCTTGACTTCAAAATTTGGATGTAAGGATATGTTGTTTTGGAAAAAGGCTCTGTTTTTGTTTCTACAGAAAGCCAGAGGCTATGGATTTGTTCCAGATTAAGATACATCATGTTTGACCAGTCAAGACCCCCTGAAAGGTCTCCAATGACACCATGGCCCAGATGATCCAACATCCAGAATGGTTTCAAGGCAACTGGCTCAGATGATATACCCTCACAGACTACTCCATAATCCTAAAATTTTCTTTGTATCCCCATAAGATACAGTGCCCCCCTCCAGCAGAAAGTAGTAAGAGAAACTATGCCCAAATTCCCAAATATACCAAGCTGGCTTCAGAGATGGAATTGGCTTGCTCCTTCTCTAAACCCAAACATATTGCTAAAAAAAAAGGTTAATTGATTCTTTTGTCCCATATCAGAAGAGCCCTCTGGTGTGGGGCAGAGAAAAACCAATGTTTTTATTTAAAACAGGTTGATTATAAATATAATCTCTTTCTAAAGAAGAAAAGGGGATATGATATAGATATGACAGGATAAAAGGGTAAATTGCTGAACCTATTCTAAAGAGCAATAACTTGTTTAAAATGTTTTACATTGGTATAGATTTTAGTTTATTGATACAAACTTAAAGTTAATTTTGTTATACTGTGTGTATATTTCTTCTCTTGTTTAAGGTGTTATGTTTGTACAGCTCATTTAAAATTGTAATGGATAATTAAAAATAGATTAATAATTAGTCATCTATGATAATCATACTCGTAGCCATGTTAGTTAAGTCTTCTAGGTATTCATATATATATTTCAGATAGATAGGTAATCTTCAAATACTTCAAAGACTTACAGAATATGGCATTTAAAATATTTTAAAAATTTAGACTTTCTGGACAGTGAGACATGTCTGCTCCTGGAAGCACCAATTTACTTCAGAGAGGAGGATGGGCATCGAAGACACTCTATATGGAGTTTATCTTCTTCTTGGCGAAAATAGCCATTTGGGCAAGAAACTGTTCTTGCCTGGACTGCTTGATCAACTGGAAATGCAGGACCCATAAGAAGGTAACTACTGAACTTCGCTTGGCAAAATGGTCCTTCAGGTTCCTGCTTTGCAGAGGAAACTGCAAGACATTCTACAGGACACTAAGAAAAATAACTGAGAGACTCTAGCCCTGTGGACTGAAGACAGATGCCCCAACTTTACAAGAGAACTTTGGATGACTGTCCAGGCTGCCAGCTGTCTCTATCTACCCTGCAAGACTCCCAAAAGTTGCTTGCATCCTTCTTCCATTTCTCTGGTAGTATTATATCCTTTTGAGGTCTTTGATGTAGCTGAAGCTAGACAGTTACAATTTTCCTTAGTTATGATAAAAGATAAGTTAGATATAAATCTTTAGAGTCACAAATATAAGATAGATAGGATATATTCTTTAATTTTGCTAAATAAACTTGTTATTATAAATAGGCTAGATATTATAACTCTAATTCTTGCTTGATAATTGTTTTGTTATCTGTAATTTTACTATGTGAAAGTTAAAACCTTCCTTTAAAAAAAAAGAAAAGGGGGAAGTGCTATGGATATTGCTCTGTATAAATAAAACACTGATTGGCCAGTAGCCAGGCAGGAAGTATAGGTGGGACAAGGAGAGAGGAGAATTCTGGGAAGTGGAAGGCTGAGGCAGGGAGACACTGCCAGCTGCTGCCATGACAAGAAGCATGTGAAGATGCTGGTAAGCCACGAGCCACGTGGCAAGGTATAGATTTATAGAAATGGGTTAATTTAAGATAGAAGAAGTAGATAACAAGAAGCCTGCCACGGCCATACAGTTTATAAGTAATATAAGCATCTGAGTGATTATTTTATACATAGGTTGTGGGACTGCGGGGGCTTGGTGGGGCCTGGAGAGAAGCTCTCCAGCTACAGTGCATAGTGTGTGCTTCCAAATGTTTTTGTTTTTTTTTAAATATTTGGGACAACTGAGAGGTTCTTTGTGTGTTGTAGCAGAACTTACTAATGGTTTTCTAACATCCCTTCTAGCCACAGAACCATAAGACCTATTGGTACTTGTCAGGAATCTGCCCAACTTGCTTAAAAGTCTTTTATTACATAGGTGACATAACGTTATTTCTCAAGTGTCTTACAGATTTAGAAAAACATATAAAAATAGAAAAACAACATTCAAGAAGTTACATTGTATAGAATGACAATGACACCTTTGAATCCACATGGTAGTTGAGTAAAATTTCCAGTGCTAGGCTTCCTCTACCTTTTATTGAGTTGTTGGTGAGAGAGAACCCGGAAGCCTCAGACACTGGAAAGCATACTGCTGTTGCTATGTCTGGCACACCAGACACTAGGTCAGTGGTTCTCAACCTGCTAATGCTGTGACCTTTTAATACAGTTCTTCATGGTATGTTGACCCCAACCATAAAATTATTCTTATTGCTACCTCATAACTTTAATTTTGCGACTGTTATGAATCATAATGCAAATAACTGTTTTCTGATGGTCTTAAGAGACCCCTGTGAAAGAATCATTCAACCCCCACAGGGTCATGACCAACAGGTTGAGAACGTCTGGACTAGATTATTGGCCTTTAATGATTAATACAGTATTTTTGATTTCATAATGTGGAGAAATCAGAATGTGACTGACCTAGAAGCTTCTCCCAGCTGACAAGCTTTCATAGTACTGGAGGCAGTATTCATATTGGCTGTTATGAAAGAATGGTTACTAGCAGGTCTGTGTAGTTATGTACCTATATAATATGCTACCAACTGTTAGATAACTCCATTGGTGCAATACTAGAACACCTGTTGTGGGTAAATACAAATATCTTTCCACTTGGGAAGGAGGGAAAACCTTTTGGCACTAAAAGGCAGGGCAAAGACTTGTGGGTGACAGCATCATAAGTACCAGTAGATAGGCAGTGCTAGTGTTTGGTAAGTGGGAATTATGTGCCTATGGAGCTGCATTTAAAACACCGGTATTAATATACACAGATTACTGTCACTCATCAGCCTTGTTTGCTAATGGAAAGAAGCTTCCTTTTGGCAGTGGACAATGGTTACTATGAAGACATCACTAGTCAAGCTGTTGAGAATACATTGCTGTTGTTATGGCATAATAGTTGTATTTTCACCATAAGTGGAAGAGAATAATCACATATCTAAGTTACCCCTTCGAAAGTTCAAGGAGAACTGGGGGAGGAGATAGTGCGAAAGTCAGAAGAATAGCTAGAACATTGTATAGTAATGTCCTCTGAGCTGAAACATCACCAGTTATGAGTAGTAATGTCATAAGATTTAGAAGAATTGTTATTTCTACCTCCATACTCTGCTATTTCTCTCACTGTTCATCCTCCTTTGTCCAGGTGAAAGTCTCTGTCATGTAATGATGCATAAGCATGCCCTCATCAGATTTGACATCTCAGTCTCTGACTTCATGGTCTCCTGATTTGTTAGAAATATATTTCCTTCATTTATACATTTCCAGGCCATAGTATTATATTCTAGGTTGAGAAAATGGACTAAGCATAGCATGAAAATGTACAATAGGATACTATGTTACAATAGTTTACATTAAATCAATTAAAATGACTAGTGGTAATTTTCTTCTGCTATAGGTATTGTTATCAGTTGGATTATGGGTATGAAGAAGTAGAGGCCCCAAAGCCTCAGACAGCTGCCACTAAGAAACCTTTTAAAGACATTATTCACTATTAGACAAGTTATATTAAGTGAATAATGGAAATGTGAAAAATAAACTAATGGCACAGCTTCAATGGTGGATTGATGAAATTAAAGATGCAAGGGAGAAGTCATTGCAAGAGGAAACTTTAAATTCACATATCATCACTTAATGAGAAGCCTTACCCATGGATCATACTGTGAAAGCCTAGGTGACTAAGGAGGATTTCCCTTTATATATGGTATTATTGAAATGATTTTAAAGAAGAACAGTTTTCAAAATGGAAATTATTACTTGGAATATTTCTTTTTTTTTTTTTTTTTTTTTTTTTTCGAGACAGGGTTTCTCTGTGTAGCTTTGTGCCATTCCTGGAACTCACTTGGTAGCCCAGGCTGGCCTCGAACTCACAGAGATCCGGCTGCCTCTGCTTCCTGGGATTAAAGTGCTGGGATTAAAGGCGTGCGCCACCACCGCCCGGCGGAATATTTCTTTAATAATTCATCAAAGGAAGATTCTATGAACTTGCATGCAATTTCTTTTACTTCAGGTACTATTTTTAAATTTCCAAAGTTGCTTTGCCATTTATTTCACTTATGTCCTGACTTATGTGATTGGTTCTATTTGAGTTTTAGCTATGTATTGGTAGTTAATTATCAGCACTTTTTAAAAATCTTGAGTAGGTGTTATTAGACTATGAGGCAGTGACATCAGTACAAGTATGTTTCTCTTTGATTAAGGTTAGCTGTTAAAATCTGTGGCAATGAGATTTCTCCTTCGTATTATGACCCATGTTGAAGGAGAGATACAATTTTACTGATGTTGTCATTCTTTTGGTAGTTGTTTCTGTTGAGTTTTATAATAAATATGTGCCACCTTTCCTTTATGCACATCATATGGTCAGGCTTGTTATTGTGTGTCCAGAATGCATAGGTTTATTATCTACCTACATCATGATGTATTCATTGGTGCATAAGGCTTAGAGATCATCTCTTTGTGTTTTAAGTTGGATAAGAAATCCTAGACCTAAAGAGGGAGGATTATTTTCTTTGTATCACAATTTCATTATAGCATACTTTTAATAAGTAACCACTTCTGGTAGGGTTCATCTTTTCTTGGAGTAGCCTGACTTTGCTGAAGTCCCCTTATGTCTATATGTGATCAAAGCAACTTCATTCAACAAACTTTTGAAATTAGTGCTACCTACCAATGTTTTTGTCCATATCCATTGAAAGACCACTCTACTGAAGAGTATAAATGATCTATATTTGTTGTTTGTCCATTTTGTGTGCCATCCAATCATGGTAAATGCACAGTTAACTTGAGTCTCATTGAAGGAATAAACTCAGAATCCTAAGAAAATGATATTGCCAGGGAACTACCTTGCTCATGGAAGGATGAGTCCTCTGGAAACTTTTCCTTGAAGTATTCTCTATACTGTGTTTCCAAGCAATTCACAAAGACTGGGGACATTTTCACACTCTTGGACTGGTTCCCTTGAGGTTTTCACTCATGAGTTTCTGCTATGGAAAGTATGACTTTCTGTTTTCATCTGTATTTTCTTCTCTCCAATTTTATAGACATATGTTTGCTGTCACCTGTCTCCTCTTGTGGATCTAAAAAGAGTTGATGTTTTTATGTTTGTTAGGATTTTGGCTTGAGTTGAATGGCCATTTCCACTCCTCTTCACTTGTGGAACCAGAAGCCAGAAAACTCTTAATATGCGCCACGATGCCTGGAGCTTCAACTCTGAACTATATCACATCCGATCTTTTATGAGTTACCATAAAAAAAAAAAAAACCAACATAAGGGTTGACCTTTAGAAATTTCCAATTATATGTTATCAGAAAGGAGAGCTACTATCCCCAGGAGATCATAAGTTCATAAGATATAATAACTAAGCATTTAGAAATAGAATAAAGTAAACAAAATAAAACACAAAGTTGAGTTAGTAGAACTCATAAAACAACAAATTAAGTAGAGAGGACAAAGAGAAAAAAATATCATCTTAAGTATGTGTGGTATATTAAAATGCTTTGTGAGTACTCTTCACATTAGCCATAGTCTCATGCTCCATGCTCATTTACAATTCCACATAATTTTGCTTCAGGGGTACCTCCCACAGGGCCTCCTCTTTCCAGCTTTCCAAGCTTAGGTCTGACTTAATCACCCAAAAATTACAGGTCCAATACACATGGACTCTTGTAGTAAATAGGGGATGAAATTTACCTATGATATCTAGGAACGTCCTGCATCAGGTGAGAAATTGGGCCTCCAGGACTTAAATATGCCTACCTGTGTCAGGTATTTCCTGCAATAGGAGCCCAAGTAATATGAACTTCTGCGTCTTGCTTCCCCTACTAAAGCCTGCCTATCCTACTTGAGAACCACCCTACAATCACTGAACAAGATTTCCTAAACAAGTCTATCTGAGGAATTTTGCTCTAGGAGCAAGTTAGAGACAAGCTTCCCTTGCTTAGACCTGCCCATGCTGCTCCAGAACTTAATTACTGTACTAACCATACAGGGGGAAATGAACATCAGAACCCTACTATGACTTAGTCATCTCCTAAACATGGTAAATCATCCGCTTAAAGTGAAAAACAACTTAAAATATAAAGAGAGAGAGAAAGAAACAAAGGAAAGAAGGGAGAGAGGGAAGGAGGGAAGGATGGAAGGGACAAAAACTAACATACTATTCCACAGTATAGAAACAAAACAACATGAGAAACCAAGGAACATGTCTATTTCACAAAAAATACTGGTCCTATAATAATAACACCTAATGACAATGACATTGGAAGAACTTCCAGATAAACAGTTTAAAAGAATGATTTTAAGAATGTTCGCCGGGCGGTGGTGGCGCACGCCTTTAATCCCAGCACTCGGGAGGCAGAGGCAGGTGGATCTCTGTGAGTTCGAGGCCAGCCTGGGCTACCAAGCGAGTTCCAGGAAAGGCGCAAAGCTACACAGAGAAACCCTGTCTCGAAAAACCAAAAAAAAAAAAAAAAGAATGTTCAAAACCACACAATTATGACATGAATATATTCCAAGAGGGAAAAAATGGGGACTGTAGTCTGTATGTAAAATAAATGAAATTTTTTAACAAAAATGTTAAAAATAATAATTAAAAAGTTAAATGTAACAATGATAAAAAGAAGCCAGTTTACAATATAAAAGTTGAATTCACAGAGATAGAATTGCTGGAGAAAAGCCAATCTGAAATGACACTGGAAATGAAGAAAAAAAGTCAGATAAAAACCTTACTGGATGCTTAGCCAATAGAATGGGTTGTGTAGGAGACCAGAAGTTAAGGCTGGAAGGCAAGGCAGGGAAACTGGATCACTAGGTCAATGAGAAACCAACCAAACAAACAAAGAAACAAAACCACCAGTTTTTTTTGTTTGTTTTGTTTTTTATTTTTGTTTTTGTTTTTTTAAAGAAGGTGGGAGAGATCTGGGACATAAGGAAAAGACCTAAACTTTTTTTTTCTTTGCATTATGGATGTTGAAGAAGGAGATTACCATGGAGAAGTCACAGATAGTATCTTCAGGAAAATCTTAGAGTAAAATTTTCCAAGCCTAAAGAAAAAAAAAAAAAGCACAAAGAGTTCAAAGTTCTACAGATTTCCAAAGAGATAGGACCATAAAAGAAACTCCCCACAACATATTATAGTTAAAATATTAAAAATGCAAAATAAAAAGATGTATTGAAAACTGCAAGAGAGAAAGATCATAGTTACTTATAAAGACAGATTCATCAGAATAACAACTTGCATTCAACAAAACATTTATTGTTAGAAGGGTCTGGAAAGATGTATTTCAAATTCTTAAAGACAAAAACTTTTAACCAAAGTATTATACCATAAAAGCTATCTATTAAAATTGGAATAGTAGCCAGGTGCTGGCAGAGTACTGCTTTTATCTCAGCACTTGGGAGGCAGAGGCAGGTGGATCTCCTAGATGCCAGCCTAGTCTACAGAGTGAGTTCCAGGACAACTACACAGAGAAACCCTGTTTGAAAAAACAAAACAAAAAAGCTAAAATAAAAATTGAAGAAGTAAAATGTCCTCTACAAAATGGATTGAAAGAATTTATAACCACTAAACCAGTTCTATGGATGATATTAGAAGTCATATTCTAGGCAGAAGAGAAGAATAAACATATGCAAGTGATCACACAGGTAATAAAGAAAAAAGTCAGGAAACAGTACATCAAAACTAAGTATAAGAAAACACCACAAAACATCAAAATAAGAGGAATTAATATACACCTTACAATTATAACTCTTGTTCTTCATGGCCACAATTCTCTAATGAAGTAACACAGACCAGCAGGTTGGATAAGAAATCAGGATCATGTTTTTGTTCCTTCCAAGAAATATACCTCACTCTCAGTCATAGCGACAACCTTGGGGTAGAAGGAGGGAAAATTTATTCTAAGAAAATCTATCTATGAATCAAGGACTAAATAAACCTCATATAAAAACTAGTTTGAAGAGATGAGGAGGACCATTTCATACTCATTAAAGGAACCACTATCAAGAAGGTATTATACCAGTTTTAAACATATACACACCAAGAACAGGTGCACTGAATTTAAAAAATGAAACACTATTAATACAAAATGACAGATTTACCTATTGCAGTAATAATAGGTAAGTTCAATACCCAACTCTCATGAATGGACAAGTCATCTAGACACAAACTAAATGGAGAAACATACAAGTTAAATGTTTTCAATGGACCTAAAAGATGTCTATAGAACATTCCACCCAAACACCAAATAATACCCATTCTTTTCAGTAGCTGATGTATCTTTCTCTAAAATTGATCATCTGTAGGACACAAGACAACTCTCAACAAACATAAGAAAATTAAAATAAGATCCTGCATTCTGTCTGGTCATGAGAAAACAAAGCTTCAACATCAGTAGAAGCTACAAATATATGATCTGGTTTAACACTTAACACATTATTGAATGCTTATTGAGTCAAGTAAGAAATCAAAAATACAATTCAAAACTTCCTATCATTTAATGAAAATAAAAACACAACATACCAATTATAGATGGCTCACAATGAAGGCAGAAAAGCAAAGAAGAAAATGCATAGCATATGTGAGCTCACAGTGGCTGTGACTTCTTACATAAGATTTGCAAAAGATTAACACAGCCAAAATCCCAATATGAGTAGTGGAAAGGCTCATGATATCCTACCCTCTGGTAAGGAGCTGTTGTTAACTGATGGCTGCTGAGGCAGAAAGAGTCAATTGTTTTTTAGGAACATGGCCAGTGAGAACCTCCTTTTGCTCCAATAAATCATTCTACACAGAAGCTCATCCTAAGTGGACTCAGTGTGTTTTAAAAAAGAGCATATGAATGTTGGAAGGAAAAGTGGTGAGAAGCATAGGGGAGGAATTAAAAGGTAAGAAATACATGGTGAATTTGTTAAAAACACATTATGTGCATGCATGAAATTTTCCAGAAATTAAAAAAAATGGAAGAGCTCTTTAAAATTAAATCAAGAGTCTTGAGATGTAGAAATCATTCTAGAGCATCAGTTCTCAACTTGTGGGTCACAACCCCTTTGGTGAACCCCTCTTCAAAAATATTTATATTATGATTCATAAAAGTATTAAAACTACAATTATGAAGTAGCAATGAAATAATTTTATGGTTAGGGTCACCACAACAGGAGGAACTGTATTAAAGGGTTACAACATTAGGAAGTTTGAGAGCCACTGCTCTAGAGTCTATCTTGGTTAGCTCAAACGGGCAGAAGAAAACAGATGATGAGCAAGGAATGGGCTCAAGATGACGAGTCAAGGAAGGAAAAATATACAATTCTCCAAACATTGTGGTTTTGGTCAGGTATTGCACATTTGCCACGTTGAACAGTAAACTGTGAGATAATGTTCTAATTGTAAGAATTGTGGGAAATAACAAATGTATAAAGGCTTGAAAAAACTATATGAACATCTTAAAATTAGAAATAACAAAGAAAAACGAAATATATAAAATAATGGAAAGATGTTATCACAATTGATTAGATAAACAGTATTGTCTGTTTAAAAAATATAGAAATAGCCACACTGAAGAACTGGAAAATAGACATTGTAATGAGCTAAAGAATGGCCTTTATTTACTTCTTTAAGGTCATCTTAAAGATATTTATTAAGAGAAATAATATGTATTACTTATTTATTAAGAATCTCTGCTTAAATGTTAGCTCCAATATATACTACTTTTGGAAATAGCATACTATTAAATGATTCTCCTGTTGGAAAATAAATTATAGAAATTTTTAAGTAATAAATTTGCAAAATTAGTTTATTACTGGTGTTTTAGTTTTCACCAGGTATTTCTAGGTTTTTACTTCTTTAACAGTAAGAAAAGGTCCTACATGATTTGCAAAAGTAGCATGGAAGTTTTAAACTAAGCAAGATCTTAGACTTAGACCATGTGAGTGGGGATGCTCACAGGCCCTTGTATTGTTTGTGACTTCCCTTCATGGAGTTCAAGAGAAAGAAGACTAGTTACTAATGAGCATAGTGAGTGTGGTTCCTCCCTGTTTTGATTGATAAATTACATAGGTCATGTAGTTGTTTTTTTTTTTTTTTTTACTGTGTATTACCCTTCTCATAATACATCTGACATCATATGCATACCCAATTACACACATAGTCAATAAGTAGGAGTTTCTCCCTAAAAGTTCACTTTAATATACAGTTTTTCTTTGTTATCACAGAGCCAAACAAATTCCATCTACCCTTGGACCAGGAAATATTTGGACAACGTTTGAACTGTCCATGTCTTCTTGTTGTTACTAAGCTTAGGTTCAGAGAGACGTGTGCATGAACTTCATGCAGGTGGGCTTCTCTGATGCTAGCTGGTTGTTAGGTGTACATGCTATGTGCAAATTACACTCTTAAGCTGCTAAGTGAATTATGAGAAGAGGGCTGTGTACATAGAACAAAGCAAGCAGAGTCCCATGTTACTAAACTGTTTATATGCTTGTCTGTCTCATCTTGATAAAAATTTTGCTCAAGTAGTTTTGTAAAAAAGATAACATAGTACTTATGTTAACAGAAAAACCTTTAATCATATTTCAATATCTAAATAGATTGTTTAAACAAACAAGTTAAGTATTCAAAATGAAATTAGAAAGACAGAATAAGAGTAAACAAAAAAATGTCATGATACACCAAAAATGAAGATCAAATCAAAATTACATGAAATAAATTGGAAGAATGGATAATTCAATAGAATCCTTATTGTTCTGTACATCAGGTAATATTTTACAACCTGGTAACCTAGTAAAATATCACTTGACAAATGTGATACTTGAATCAGAAAAATGTGATAGGTTTAAATAAACTAAATAAAGGAAACCCATGAAATGTTTTCTGATACAAAACATTTAAAATCAAAATCATGTTATGAACTATATAATAATTCTAAAGCTTATAAGCCTGATGTTAGCTAATTCCCAATAATAATAAATAAATGTGATCAATTTCATTTATTAAGAACAAAATAATTATCTAAGACATATGAATAAAGGGAATCCAGTGGTGTTTGAAATATACATTTTAAAATATCTTCTAAACACACTAAAACATATTTATAACCAAGGAGAATATGTAGTAAGCGGTACCAGAAGAAGTAATACAGTGTTTATGTCAGTAGATCTTATATGTGTGTATGTGTTATAAAAATTATTTTTATTTTTTGAAATTATAATATAATTATATCATATATAACATTTCTTCCCTCCACTCCATCCATGCACTCCTTCATCTCTCTTAAATCCATGACCATTTTATTTGATTGTACATACAAATATAACATAAACATATTCCTAAATATATATCCACAACCTGCTCACTCTCTGTAATATTACCTGCATGTAGATGATATCAGGCCTGACCACTTGGCACTTGACTCCCTGACAAAGACAACAGTGACAGCAATGGTCATGCTAACATGGAAGGGGGACGCTCACAGAGCCTCAACTCTAGACAAAACTACAAACAAAATGATTATTTTTCCTTTTTTTAACACAGATTTTATTTTAAAGGGGAGGGGGTAAGGTAATGACATCCCATGTCAATACTTGTTCAAGTATTTCTCAAAAGAAAAATATACATGGTCCTCTTAACTTTTAAATTTAGTCTTCTCAAATGAAATTTATTTGTTGAAAGTGTAAAATTGAGGGAAATCATCCATTGAAGAAGCACTTGAGTCCACATGAGCAACACACACACACACACACACACACACACACACACACACACACACACTCCTTGAATCAGGCTGCAACTGCTCTCTTCTGCTGTGATTGTTTACAGTTTGGTCTATTTTCTATGCAATGCCTCCTTAGCTTTGGACACATTTTTCCCTAGATAAACATAAAATTGCATCCTAATTAGACTTCACTGGGGCAGTTTGAATTACTTCATCCATTCAGAAAAACAGACAGAAAAAAAATGGTTACCTTGGGAGGTGAGCTGAATGAAAGTGGGGGTTACCATGGTGATTTTCAGCTTTGGGTTAGGTTACATGGAATTTTCAACAATTCAGCCTCAAAGCCAGGACATAAATAATATTCATAAGCAAACTGTTTATTTCAGTGCTGTTGTATCACATTTCCTTGAAATAACTTTGTTTCTAACACTATCCTACCTGCCAAATAACTTAAGACAGTACTGAATTATTTAATAGCAGATAAGATTTTTGTTCAATATTATATTGCGCATTGTCTACCTTTACATTTGTACTATTACTGTTCCTCAGGAACATGCCCTCCTTAACTGGAGAATTAGAAATATGCCTAACCTATTATTAATACTCAGGTAATAATTTTTTTCTTGAGAACAGTCCATTTAGATGCCTGTAGATATTTACATGTATCTTGTGGATGCACACCATTAAATTTCCTATTTATTAGATGGTATCCTCTGACTTCAAGGTACCTGTTGATGATATACATGTCTTTTCCCATTGAAGAATTAGAATATATTGTACAAATTATGTAACATATGGAAATCATAGTGTAAAAAAAGTTTAAATCATTAAACTCATCTGACAGGCAAAAAGAAAACTAGAATTTTGTTGCAGATGATAGAATACAGTTCAAAGTTCAAAGTTCAGCTCATAATTTCCTTATAGGAAAATCATGCTACTTCCAAAGATCACATTTCTTAGTAGTCTTTCAGTGAATAGTGTACCCAAAGAACATTAATCTTTACACCAGCATTTCATTGTTTCCTATCCTCATAATTTATTCCCAGTTTTGTTATGAAAACTAGCAAATACCATGAAAAGCATTTACAAATAATTTCTATCATTTTCTACTGTGGTTTTCACAAACAGTTTGTCTCATTCAACTCCATTTGTTAAAACACATTATTTTATTTATTTCAGGCTAAAGGCATAAGTATTCTTTATTTAAAACTCCTCAATGTTATTATAAAAATTATGTTAAAATTTTGTGTTCTGCCTTTTAGGAATGATATGCACCAACATAAGTGCCATTTAATGATCAAGTTATTTTGGCTAAATTTCATTCTGAAAACTCACTAGTATAATATATTGTTAGCAAATATTTGGTTCATCATTTTATATTCTTAGCATGAACATATACTTATTTTTTCATTATTTTGATATTAGATAGAAATAGTTCAAATAAGTCCTTAATGTGAAAAAAAACCTCATGTCATCTAACAATGACTAGAAAAAAGTTAAAACTTGTGAAAAAATAAGCATAAACTATCATGCCTTAGTCTACTAAACTGAACTACACAGTCGTATTTTTAAAAAAAATCTGTCTGTGATTGAAATAATTACAGTGAGAAATTCAAGGGAGCATGCTTAAGGGGTAGTGAGGAATTTATTAGGACATAAATTGGAAAAGACAGTTCACTAAACAGAATGGCGAATCATTGCAGAGTGCCGGAAGGCTGAGGTGCTGTCCCATGCTTTTCCTACCTCTTGAATCAGTCTTCATCACCCAAGCCCACGAGGGAGAGAGAGCAGGTGTAGGTGCCTCTCAGGTCCTAAGGATAGGCCCTAGGCCACGCCCCAGGGGCTGGTACTTCAAGGTCATAGGTAGAACAGGTATCCACTACAATTAATGTTTTTAATTTATATGGCTGAGATAGTATTGTGGGCTTATAAATAACTTTAGTGATCTATAATCTCACTTTATAGTAAAACATAAGAAAATATTGGCATAGCACTAAAATATGTAAGAATAATCTTTATTATTTATTTGTATATATATTTATAAATAAATGTTTCTTCACAATGATTCTTTTGAAAAACTCCTTCTTTTGCATTTTTATAATAGTATTTCATTATCTTCTGCAGTTGACTTAATAACTGAAGTTATTGTAATGTAGTTGGGAATTCAGAAGATCATAGTATAACTTTTCTTGGGGCTCACTGATCATCTCATTATTTGAGTTTTCATTGTTGCTGCTAATTACGTGGTGTGCCAAAGCTTTTAAAATATTGAGCTGTGTGTCAATTATAACTTTCATAACATTCGTTACCAGCTATAATTGGCACATTTCACTTTTCTCATTGGTTCATATTTGCTTAGATTTAAATTTTTCTAGTAATTTTTTGGAAAAATGTATTTAAAAAACAGTAATTATATAAAACATTGAATGGAAAGAAATCAAGAAATGTCTGTTATCAACTTGTGTATAAGTTATTTAAAATAGTGGATTAAATAAATGTTTTATTTTATTTTTATTTATAATAAATTTTTTATATAAATTTATTATATAAATTTATATAAAATATATTTATATAAATTTATATAAATTTTTATTTTATTTTTATTTATAAGAACTGTGTAACATGAATCTTAAAAGGTCTTATTAATAAAAATACTCAGGAGTCAGATATTGGGGTGATTGCTGAAAGCTCAGAGAAGCAGAACAAGCCACAGTTAACCTTACCTCACCAACTTCTCAGTCAATCCTGTTTCCTCAAACTGGAAGCCTCTGAGTGCTCATGCAAATGGATCTCAGCTGAACTGCTGCTAAAAGCCTAAAAGCTTAAAAAGCCTCTAGTCAACATGTAGAAGATTGCAAGTAGATCTATATCTATTGCCATGCACACAACTCAAGTCCAAGTGGATCCAATACCTCAATATCAAACTAGTTACACTGAATCTGATAGAAGAGAAAGTAGGAAGTAGTCTTGAATGCATTGGCACAGGAGACCACTTTTTAAATATAACCAGTAGCACAGACACTGAGAGAAACAATCAATCAATGGGACCTCCTGAAACTGAGAGGCTTCTATAAGGCAAGGGACATAGTAAATAAGACAAAAATGACAGCCTACAGAATGGGACAAGATTTTCACCAACCCGATATCTGAGAGAGGGCTGATTTCCAAAATATATAAAGAACTCAAGAAACTAGACATCCAAATAATGAACAATCCAATTAAAAAATGGGCTATAGAGCTAAACAAAGAATTCTCAAAGGAAGAATTTCAAATGGCCAAAAGACATTTAAGGAATTGCTTAGCATCCTTAGTCATCAGGGAGATGCAAATCAAAACAACTCTGAGATACCGTCTTATACCTGTCAGAATGACTAAGATCAAAAACACTGAAGACAGTTTATGTTTGAGAAAATGTGGAGCAAGGGGAACACCCCTCCGCTGTTGGTGGGAGTGCAAACATATACAGCCACTTTGGAAATTAGTATGGTGGTTTCTCAGAAAACTGGGAATCAACCTCCCTCAGGACCCAGCTGTACCACTCTTGGGCATATACCCAAGGAATGCTCAATCATACCACAAGGACACATGCTTAACTATGTTCATAGCAGCATTATTCATAATAGCCAGAAACTGGAAACAACCTAGATGCCCCTCAACTGAATAATGGATTAAGAAAATGTGATACATATACACAATGGAGTACTACTCAGTATAGAAAAATAATGACATCATGAAATTTGCAGGCAAATGGATGGAACTAGAAAATATCATCCTGAGTGAGGTAATCCAGACTCAGAAAGACAAACATTGTATGTACACACTCATAATTGGATACTAGATGTAAAGCAAAGGATATCCAGAAAACAACCCACAACTCCAAAGAAGCTAGCTATCCAGAAAGACCCAAAGAAGGATGCATGAATTGCCCTGGGAAGGGAAAATAGATGAGATCTCCATGAGTGAACTGGAGGTGAGGAGTGGACAATGGAGGGCAGGGGATGGGAGATGAGAACATAAGGGAGCAGGATGGTTGAGCTGGAACAGGGATGGAGTGGGAAAGCAATGAGGGAGATACCATGATGGAGGGAGATATCATGGGAATAGGGAGAAACACAGTTCTAGGGAAGTTTCCAGGAATCCCCAAGGATGATCCCAGCTTGAAATACAAAAATAGTGGAGCGGGTACTTGAACTGAACTGGCTTGCCCCAGTGATCAATTTGGTGAATACCCTAACTGTCATCACAGAGCTTTTCCCCAATGACTGATGGAGGCAGATGCAGAGATCCATAGCCAAACACCAGGCAGAGCTCCGGGAGTCCAGTCAGAGAGAGGGAGAGGAGGGATTCCAAGAGGAAGTCTATCAGGTTCATGATGGGGAAACCTGCAGAGATGACCAAACCAAACTAGTGGGAACTCATGAAAGTTGGATCAATGGCTGTGGAGCCTGCATGGGACTATACTTGATCCTCTGCATGGCAAGACAATTGCACAGCTTGATTTGCTTGCAGGGTCTCCTGGTAGAATCAGAATCCATCCCTGGTGCATGAGTGGACTTTTTGGAGCCCACTACCTATGATGGGACACCTCCTGTAGCCTTGAGGCAGGGGGAAGGGCTTGGACTTGCCTCTACTGGATGTGCCTCCCCATGGGAGGACTTGCCTTCTTGTGTGTGGGGGGGAGATGTGTGGTGGGTTGCAGGAGAGGCTGGGGTGGTGGGAGGAGGGAAGAAGAGGATCTTTGATTGGTGTGTAAAATGAATGACAAATTTTCTTAATAAGGCTCAAAGCTACACAGAGAAACCCTGTCTCGAAAAACCAAAAAAAAAAAAATTTTTTTTCTTAATAAAAAAAAAGCCTCTAGTTCCTGATCCTCATGCCTTATATACCTTTCTGCTTCCTGCCATCACTTCCTGGGATTAAAGGCATGTGTCCTTCCCAAGCAAGACATGAGATCTCAAATGCTGGAATTAAAGGTGTCTGTCACCATTCTTGGCTGTTTCCAGTGTGGCCTTGAATTCACAGAGATCCTGATGGATCTCTGCCTCTGGAATGCTAGGATTAAAGGCATATGCTACCACTGCCTAGCCTCTATGTTTAATATAATGGCTATTCTCTGACCCCCAGATAAATTTACTGGTGTGCATAATATATCAACCACAGAAGTGTGGTATGAAGTGCTGTGATCAACATTCCTGCTTCTTTATATTTTGATATTGTTATTTCTAGTCTTTTTTACAAAATTATTTATTTTGATAGAATATATTTTGAATATACTCTCCGAGATAGGGGAAAATAAAATAATGCTCCTTCTTCTGACTATATATAAATGGTTGTTATAAATAGGAGTCTAAATAGAAAATCCACAAGATTTTCTGTCTATGGTGAAGGACCCAGTTGCCTCCTTCTCCTTTGAATGAGGGTGATCCCGAGAATATGATATCTTCCCTTCTGTAATAGGGTCACTGATGACATGACTTTGGTTTCATTAGAACGAGACTCTCTATGTGGGCCTGACCCGATCATAGGAGCACTTTCTGTCTCAGTGTCGAAGACATAAGACAAAGACACAAACTGCCTGTGGATTGGTCACATGGAAGGACTTAAAAGATGCCCAAGGAACAGGCTTCCCGTGCAACTGCCACAGAAACAGAACAAAACAGGCTCATCTCATAGAGGTAAAACCTCAATCCTGCTAGCAATCACGTGAGCTTGAAACAAGATGCCCAG
Organism: Peromyscus attwateri; assembly: GCA_902168425.1. Lineage (NCBI taxonomy): Eukaryota > Metazoa > Chordata > Mammalia > Rodentia > Cricetidae > Peromyscus > Peromyscus attwateri. Next base: position 13,771 of record CABHPP010141352.1, on the reverse strand, counting down.
CTACCAACAGGAAGACACCTGCCAGGCTGAGGCATCACAGTTCTTAGACTCTGAATTCTTGACTCTTACCTGGAATACTAACACAAAGAAACTGAGATGACAAATTGATGACTCAAATGAATTTGGCTCTGGCAGCAGATTAATTTTGAAAAAATATACATATTAAACTAGTGTGTGTGTTACATGTATGTGTGTGTGTGTGTGTGTGTGTGTGTGTGTGTATGTTAAATGTAAAAATTCATGGAATTGTTAAAATTGTTCCCAAGTAGGAAATTTTTACAATAATAGTAAATTTACTCTGGCATCAGTGAGTGAAATAATCTAATATTACAAACTTGGAAGAATTTATGTGAATAATGTTGTTATTTCTTAGTACCATACACAAAGTGTGAATGGAGACAGACAGGTTCTGTACATTCTCAGAGCTTTATAGAGATTCTAAATCTAACCAACCTCTGGCCTGTGGCATAATTACCTGTATTTAACTAGATGCTTAAGTGAAAACATAAAGGCTGGGAAGAAAGGTCCCGTATTATTGGTAATAAAGACATACCAGTGGGGGTGAGGCATTTATCCTACTGTGGAAGTATCATGGAACAGCTCAGAAAGGACCATTTCTAGTACTTTGACAAGAAAATAACTACCTCCAGTTAGGTAATGTAAGAACACTACATTCACATACATTTATACTATTGTTAGCATTTAATAGTGTAAAAACATGCTGCTTTAGGCAGAAATAAACTGAAGTGATGGGAAGCAGATGCAGGGGGAGTTATGTTTGGTTTATTCAATTCTAGTGCAGCAAGACGATAAGAAAAGAGAAAAACAAGCAAGGCAAGTAGCATCTCTTGCAGTGATTTTCACATTCTGATGGGCACCTATGTCAGTTATCTTTGAAGTTGGCTGCACTGGAATTCCCACTCAGTCTGTTCAGTAATGAGCTGAACAAACGTCTGTTGTTTGTAATTTAGCCTTTCTATGGCAATCTTCATATCAGAAGAAAAATGAGCCAAGACATTGTGTAGAGATGATTGAAGATTAAATTGCTTGCCTTTAATTCAGCTTATAAATTGGATTTGAATGAATCAAACTTTAAAAATGAAAAAAAATCTCATATCTAAATGCATTTATTAAGGGGGAATTATTTTATATTCTTATTTAAATTATTCTAGATGAACCCATGTTCAGATCCATTAAGCACTATGCAATATCTTATGATCTTACACATACTTTACTTACTAGTATACAATGGTCCCCCATGAACACAATGTCAGAAAAGTAAACTTATAAACTAGAAATATACAAATAGAAGCAACTCCATGCAAATAATAAACAAATTACACATGAATAAAGAACTTGAAAATGTCAATGATTTTGAGTTAATTATGTTTATTTGAACGTGTTACATAGATAAAACAAAGCCATGTATCTTGGAGATTTCTCTGAAAAATAATTCATAAGCTATCAGTTAGAACCAATCATCTTATATTGCTAAAATTTATGTACTCAAGAGTGCAGAACTAGGAAAGAAGTTGGTACCCAGGAATGTGTTACTGCTGTGGCAGGATTGACCATAATGAATTTTGGAAAAATCTGGAAGATTGAGGGACTTTGGAATTGTAAAGCAGCTGAACATGTAAGCAGGGATGAACGGGCCTTGTTAGTATAAGCTTGGAAGACAGCAATGCTGAGAGCTAACGTGGACTATGGAAGCTGGCTTCATGAGGTTTCAGAGGGGAACAATATTAATATCTGGGATAGAGACCATTCTTAGGATATTTTTGCCAAGACTGTGGCTGATTTCTGCCCCTATCCTAAGAATTTGCCTGGAGAATATTGAAAAGTAATGCATTAATTATCCTGGCAGAGATGTTGAGACAGCCTATAATTGATTCTGTCGGGGTAATTATTAGTAATAATTCTCTTGCAAGTCTACAATGAAAATGAAGAGAAGGGCAAAACAAAATGCAAAATATGCAACTGAAAGAGAAAGAAAGAATTAGGAAATTTGACATTGGAACCAAGACTTGTGCTGAAGAGATGAGAATATTCAAAAGAGGTATAATGTGAAATGGAATAAAAGAAGGCAGCCCTCCTAGAACGATTCCACTCAAGTGACCTTCCAACTTGTAAAAAGAAAAGACACAAGGAATTTTCTGCTCCTAACCAACAACAAATAAAACCTGCTATGAACGCTGTTCAAGAGTGACAGGGAGCACCCCAAGTTATAGACAAACATGGCAGTGTCATCCATGTGCCTCAGGCTTTAATGTCATTAAGTAGTCTTTGAGTAAAGGGGTTGAGGAATCTTCCTCCATCAATAAGAAAAGTCACTGAGGCCAGGCTTATGGCAGGGGGGTCCTTGCAAAGAGGTTCTGAGAAGCCATTGCATGCAACTATAATAGTGAACTCTGGGTTGTGTTGAAGATAAGATGTTTGAGATGCCAAAGCCACGGGACATCTAACAAGGAGAGATTAGCACAGGGAGTGGAGGCAGCCTGTCAGAGAAATATGTTATAGGCAGCAAGCAAGAATGGAGAAACCATCTGTGCCCTTTGGCATCAGACATGGAATTTGCTTTGCTGGATTTGGAAATTTTCTTGTAGGATTTCAGTCTAGCTTTGGTCCACTATAACCTTGCTGTGATACCATGCTTACCCTTTGGAATGGTAATGTATATTCTGTGCCATTGCATGTTTGAGTATATTACTTGCCATTTGATTTTATAAAAAATCATAATTACAATACTGCCGTGAGTCTCAGAAGATACATGAACTTTGGACTTTAAATGGTGTTGGGACTGTGAAAGAGTATGGGGACTTTCTTTGCATTATGTCATGGACATGAGCCTATGGGGGCAGGGAGAGGAATGTTATGGTGTGAATGAGAATGGCTCTTATTGAAACACTTGGCCTCCAGTTGGTAAAACAGTTTGGGAAGGATTAGGAGGTGTGGCCTTGTTGGAGATGTGTCACTCAGGATGAGCTTTGAAGTTTAAGTTATTCTTAGTTCTTTTTCCTCTCTGACTCATGATTGTGGATCTAGATGTGAGTTCTCAGCTGTCCTTTTTTGCTGCCGTCTTTGTTAACTCTAACCCTGTGATACCATAAGCTAAATTAAATGCTCTTTGTTGTAAGTTGCCTTGAATATGCTGTTTTTTTTTTTTTTTTTTTAACAGCAATACAAAAGTAACTAAGATACTGGTAAGGGTCTGTTTACTGCATCATGATGTCACAGAATGGTAAGTTAGCATACATGGTACCTGAAAGCAATAAACCAAATGGGGCATGATGTAAACACATTATAATGATAGCTAATTCATTTCTACAATAGACATGTCATTTCACTTAGGAAAATGAAGCTTTTATGATTTAATTTCCTATTACAATGACAATGAAATTTCAACATGATTTTTGAGGAGTTGCACCATAACAATTAGGGATATGAACTGAGTAGGAGGTGGATTTCAAGTAGTTTATATGTATGGGAGAAGGGATTCAGTGGCAATACAGTATTTATACTAGGGACTATACCTCGTTGGTTGCTTTTCCTAAAATATTACCTCATACAAATGGTAGGCCTGTTTATGAAGTCCTAAGTATATGATGTACCACGACACATGAATAGCAAAGGCAGATTTAGGCAGCAGAAGCAATAAATAACCATTTTTAAGGGCTCAATGAAGACAAAAGGATCCTATGGAACATAAAAGGTTACCTGAGACCATGTGTGAGAGTTCCCAAAGTAAGTGGAGGTATTGCTTATTAGAGTAATCTCATTCTCCTCTTCTTTCAGGGTCACATGACTCTCATTCTCCTGGAGCCAGCTTTTTTGTTTTCATATTAGATAAAAATTTTTCATAAAAATATGGGACAATGGGCAAAGAAGATTTTGAAACAGCATCTCATGAAAAAGATAGACTTTTAAAGATACAGGAAAGATCTTAGAAGGGGAACAAAAACTAAAATCCTGAATTCAATAGCACTCAGTCCAATTCCATTCCAAAAATCTAAGCTAATGATTTCCTGTTTCAGTTGTTGTTCTGGACATTTAGCTATATTTTAGAGTTTCAGTCCACACATGGATCCACTTGCATGGTATAGTGTGTCAATCACTTATTCTATGTTGATATGAAACAAAGCCCAGGCTGCTTTGTGATGAGTGGAGCTGGTTGTCTAGGTGTTAGAGAAGGGAAGATCTCCATAAGATGAGACAGGTTCAGGCAGGGTCTGAGAAGGGGTCAGAAATAGTTTCTTCCCCAAGGAGTAACTGAAACTAAGGGAAGGCAGAATGACTACAAAGGGGAGGAACGTACCACTTAACAAGAGGCTTCATTCTAAGAGACATGGGCGATCTGTGGGCATCATAGGGTCTACTTACAACAACATCGACAGGATGGATTATCACTTAAGGTGGCTTCTGGAAGCAATCAAGAGATGTGGAAAGTGTAAGATTTATGAGGCTACTGCCGGTGCAAGCAGCATGGGGCAAGGTGATGTACTGTTTTATAGTGTCTGAGTTTCAAAAGTAGAAGGGGTACACTCTAACATAATCATAAAATACATAGGACATTAAATAAGCAAACCAGTGTCAGCCATTTACTATCATTATCCAGTGTTATATTTCATGCATAACTGCATGTGCCATACTTTTATACATCTGACAGCACAGTCAATTTATTTACACCATTACCATGAATATATGAGTAATGCATTGTGCCTCCTCTCTATGACAGCTCCACTGCCACTGGTGAGGGAGATTTTTTTTTAATCTCCTTTGTAAGCTTATGTAACAGTTGGGGCTTGACTCTAACAAAAATGCTATGTGGCATATACGACTTTATTTACCCATTTACATATCATTTAAAAATCATTTATTAACTTATGAAAATCACAGTTACATGTATATGTATAATTTTGCATATTTTTAGAAATTTGCTAAAGTATCATTGAGGTTAAATATACTTTAAAAATAACCTCAAGTTTTTTTTATTTAAAATTTAACAGGGTAAATAGATGTAGGCAAACATGTATATGAAAGAAAGCCAGATACATGCTGAAATAAGTAAAGGAAAAGAACGTAGTTATTCTGAGATTTTTCTTGCTTTATTTTTTTTAGAAAAAGATTTGCCATTAACCCAGGTTGTCCTTGAATTCTTGATTTTCCTGCCTCAGTCTCTCATGGGACTGACAGTTCATGGAAGTACATATGTGTACCATCATACTTCGCAGGGCATTTCACTTGTAAATCCATAAAATCAAGGATATAGCTGCATGGGAGAGTGCCTTTCTAACAAAAGCAAAGCTCTGAGTGCACTGATCCCTGTCAGTATTTAATGTGTTGTGACTTTTTTTTTAATATGAAGAAGAGATATCTGTCAGTAGACAAAGCAAAAAGAAAATAAATACTTTCTAGTCACACTTGTTTTTGAAACCTAGAGGCATTAGTTTCATAATCTCATGAGACTTTAACAAATATGTTTTTCTAGAATTTGTTTCTATGGCTACCACCTAAAACCTCCAAACATGGAAGAGATGCAGCATTCAAGTCCCTTGGGAAAAAGGACAGAGTCTGTCTTGTTCTTGGCTGTGCCAACAATTCATTGTTTGAGATAGAGAATTAACTATAAGATGGATTTTGAATGAAGAAACTACTTCCTATGAATAGTTGAAGGATTTCTACCCTGAGAAGCTACAAAATAACTAATAGAATATCAACATTCTAGAATGTACTCTTTAAATTGTTTAAAGAACTGGTAAAAATTGTTATACTAATGATAACTTGTATCTAGGAAATTACTTTTAAGATCAAGAAAAAGTTGGTAGGAAAGCTACATATCTGTTTGAATTTAGTTTATTTTTACTAAAATGAGCAACAATGAAATCAGTAAGTATGAATATAGTAGAAACAGGACAATGAAAAATATCCTTATGTTTGAAAAAAAACCACTATGATAGAACTTTAATTACATGTATATTCTACTGGCAATTAATTTGTCCTGGTATAGAATATAAGACAGCAAAACAAAGAAACCTTGAAGCCATGCAGAATTAACTAGAAAGCAATTGCACTTCAAAGGAAAATGTGACCTGAGACTTGTAAATGATGTAACTATAAAAATCATTCTTACTTTGTTAATTCATTCATTTACACAATAAACACTCCTCCAGTATTTAGTTACTGAGAGCTGCTGATAGCACAAGGTCATAGCAAAAGGTCATGGGAGTATATAGCAGGTGACAACTAGTGTTCAAAAGGTCAACCTATCAGAACCAACTGTTCTGGTAGAGGACTAAGCCATCACTCAAGGCCTGTTGGAATTATTGCTTTTTGAATGAATTGGCTGTTTCTTGAGGCAAGCTTCTTATGCAAGTACAGCTTTGATCTATAGATGTAACCAACCGTCTTATCAAATAAGAAACATAGAACCAATGCAAAGAAGAAAGCCAAGAGGTCAGAGCTAAGAGCAAAAACCTTACCCTTCCTCCTGCAGTGGTCCTACCTCTCTGAAAGAGAGCTACTTCCTGTGTTAAAGTCTTTATATAGACTTTCTGTTCTGCTTTCTCATTGGTTGTAAACCCAACCATGTGACCGCCTTGTCACAGCCTGTCTGTACAGACCTCTAGGTCTTCTATGGTTGGTATTGAGATTAAAGGGGTGTGTATCCAATGCTGGCTGTATCCCTGAACACACAGAGACTTACCTAGCTCTGCCTACCAAGTGCTGGGATTACAAGCGTACACCACCACCGCCCTGCTTTCCTATGGCTTGCTAATAGCTCTGACCCCTGGGCAATTTTTTAAATTGTTTATACAATCTAGATTTAACTTTGATAAGTTAAATTTGTCAAGAAAGTTTTCCATTTCTTCTAGATTTTCAAATTTTGTAGAGTATATGTTTTTGAAGTATGAACTAATGATTCTCTGGATTTCCTCAGAGTCTGTTGTTAAGGACCCCTTTTTGTTTCTGATTTGTTAATTTGGGTATTCTCTCTCTGCCATTTAGTTAGTTTGGATAAATGTTTGTCTATTTAGTTGACTTTTCTTGAAGAATCAAGTCTTTGTTTCTTTGATTCTTTTTATTGTTCTCTTTGTTTCTATTTTACTGATTTCAGCCTTTAATTTGCATATTTTCTACCATCTTTTCCTCTTGGGTGTGTTTGCTCTTTTTTTTTATCATTTTGTTTTGTTATAGGGCTTTCAGGTGTACAGTTAAGTTGCTAGTATTAGATTTCTCCAAATTCTTCATGAAGGCACTCAGTGTTATGGACTTTCCTCTTAGCACTGCTTTCATTGTGTCCCATAAGTTTAGGTTTGTTGTGCATTGATTTTCATTGAATTCTAGGAAGTTTTTAATTAATTAATTAATTAATTAATTTCTCTTTCTTTCTTTCTTTCTTTCTTTCTTTCTTTCTTTCTTTCTTTTCCCTTCCTTCCTTCCTTCCTTCCTTCCTTCCTTCCTTCCTTCTTTCTTTCTTTCTTTCTTTCTTTCTTTCTTTCTTTCTTTCTTTCTTCCTTGACCCAGTGGTAACTCAGTAGAGAGTTGTTCAGCTTCCATGAGTTTGTAGGATTTCCAGGTTCTTTTTGTTGTTGTTGAAATCCAGTTTAATCCATGGTGGTCTGATAAGAAACAGGGGAGGTATTTCAATGTTTTTGTATCTTCTTAGGCTTGATTTGTGGCCAAGTATATCTTCAAGTTTGTAGAATGATCCATGAGGTGCTGAGAAGCAGATATATTCTTTTGTGTTTTGGTGAAATGTTCTATAGATATCTATTAAGTCCATTAGAGTCGTACTATCTGTTAGTTCCCTTATTTCTCTTGTTAAGTTTCTGTCTGGCAGACCTGTCCATTGGTGAGAGTGAGATCCATTGAAGTGAAGTCTCCCACTATTATTGTACAGATTTTGGTGTGTGACTTAAACCTTAGTAATGTTTCTTTTATAAATGTGGGTGCCATTACATTTGGGGAATACATGATCAGAATTGAGACATAATCTTGGTGGATTTTTCCTTTTATGAGTATTAAATATCCTTCTCCATCTCTTTTGATTAATTTTGGTTGGAAGTCTATTTTGTTAGATATTAGGTTATCTACAGCAGCTTGCTTCAGAGTTCCGTCTGACTGGGAAATCTCTTTCTAACATTTTACTCTAATGTTGAGGTGTGTTTCTTGTATGCAGTAGAATGATGGATCCTATTTTCATATTCATTCTGTTAGCATGTGTCTTTTTATTTGCAAATTGAATCCAATGACACTGAGAGATATTAATGATTGTTAATTCCTGTTATTTTGGTTTTTGGTGATGGTGGTGGTTTGTGTGTGTGTGTGTGTGTGTGTGTGTGTGTGTGTGTGTGTATTTCCATTCTTTGGGTTTTGCTGGTATGCAATAAAAATAATTTCATAAGTGTCCTTGTGGTAGAATGACATGTCCTTGGGGTATATTCCCAAGAGTAGTGTAGCTGGGTCTTGAGTCAGATCGATTCCCAAGTTTCTGAGGAATGGCCATATTGATTTCCATAGTGGCTTTATAAGTTTGCACTCCCACAAGCAATGGAGCAGTGTTCACTTGCTCTACATCCTTGCCAATATGAGATGTCACTTGTGTTATTGAAATCTTTCCATCTTCTGGTATCCTCTTCAATTTCTTTCTTCAAATACTAGAAATTTTTTTTTCATGTAAGTCTTTCACTTGCTTGGTTAGAGTTACCCCCAAGATATTATAGTCTTTGGAGTTATTGTAAAGAGGTGTTGTTTCCATTGTAGCATGAATCTTAACAGGTCTTATTAATTAAAATAAAACCTTAAGCCTGGTATTGGGGTGAATGCTGGAAGATCAGAGAAGCAGAATAAGCCACAGCTTCCTCACCTCACCAATTCCTCAGCTGATCCTGTTTTCTCAGACTGGAAGCCTCATAGATCTCAGCTGGACTGTGCTGCTCAAAAGCCTAAAACCTTAACCAGCCCTAGTTCTTGCTCCTCATGCCTTACATACCTTTCTACTTTCTGCCATCACTTCCTGGGATTAAAGGCATGAGTCACCATGCCTGGCTGTTTCCAGTGTGGCTTTAAACTCACAGAGATCCGGATGGATCTCTGCCCTCCAAGTGATAGGATTAAAGACATGTGTGCCACCATTTTCTGGCCTCTATATCTAGTGGCTGTTCTGTTCTCTGACCTCAGATAAGTTTATTAGGGTGCACAATATTTTGGGGAACACAATATCACCACATTCCATGATTTCTTTCCTCAGTCCATTTTTATGTAGGAGGGCTACTGGTTTTTCTATTTAGTTAATATTGTATCTAGCCATTAGCTGAAGGTGTTTATCAGCTGTTGGAGTTCCCTGGTGGAATTTTTGGGGTTGATTATGTATACTATCATATCATCTTCAAAGAGTGCTACTTTGGCTTCTTACTTTCTAGTTTGTATCCCCTTGACCTCCTTCAGTTGTCTTATTGCTTTTGTTAAAACCTCACGGACTACAGAAGATAAGGAGACAGTGAATAGCCTTGTCTTGTTCCTGATTTTAGTTGAATTGCCTGGAGTTGCTCTCCATTCAATCCGATGTCAGCTATAGGCTTGCTTAAATTACCTTTATTATATTTAGGTAAGTCCCTTGTATCACTAATCTCACCAGGACTTTTATTATAAAGGGTTGTTGGATTATATCAAAGTTGTTTTCTGCAACTAATGAGATGATCTTGTTTGTTTTTTTTCCCTTCATTTTGTTTATATTGTGGAGTACATTTGCTGATTTTCATATCAAACCATCCTGTATCTATGCAATAAAGCCTACTTGTTCATGGTGGATGATCTTTTGATATGTTCTTTGATTCTATTTCCCTTTTTTTGTTTTGTTTTGTAAAATATGTTTTATTGTTCTTTAAAAGAGTTCTGGGATTAGTTTTAAATCAGGCTGCATACCTCTCAACAGTCTGACATCTCTCACCATGTTAAACTGCCTTCAGCTAGCAATATGTTCTTAAGAAAAAAAATGGTTTTAATTGAGGGGAAAAAAGTCTAGCTCCCTGAACAATTAATATTAGTCTTATCCGGGCATTGGTGGCGCACGCCTTTAATCCCAGCACTCGGGAGGCAGAGGCAGGCGGATCTCTGTGAGTTCGAGGCCAGCCTGGGCTACCAAGTGAGCTCCAGGAAAGGCGCAAAGCTACACAGAGAAACCCTGTCTTGAAAAACAAAAAACAAAAAAAAAATTGTCTTATTTAAAACAATACACTGCTTTATACACCCTTTTCCTCAAATAGAACCATAAATGTCATTTTATCTCATGTACGCACTGGTACTGATGCACATCTACATGCGCATACCCTCATAGGACACATGTACTCACACACATATGCACTCATACACCACAATTCTGAGAGTGTCAAGTGAAAAAGGTTTTGCTGGTATTGACCAAAACTCTTGGAGTCAACTGTTATTATTGTGTATTTTCCCATATATGTTCGTAAGAGAAATTAGTCTGTGATTCTTTTTTCTTGTTGAATCATTATGTGGTTTGGGTGTCAGGGTAACTGTGGTCTTATAAAATGAATTTGGCAATATTCCTTCTGTTTCTATTTTCAGGAACAATTTGAGGAATATTGTCATTAAATCATTTTTAAAAGTCTGGTAGAATTCTCTGTGAAAAGCATAGGGACCTGGGCTTTTTTTTTTTTTTTTTTTTTTTTTTTTTTATGACTGCTTCTATTTCACAACAGTTTATAGGTCTGTGTAAACTGCTTATCTGATTCTGATTTAACTCTGATAAGTGGTACGAATTGAGAAAATTAGCCACCTCATTTAGATTTTCCAATTTGATGGAGTACAGGTTTTTTTTTCACTTTTTTTATTTAAGAATTGTTTTGTTCATTTTACATAGGAACCACAGATCCCCTTCCTATCCCTCCTCTCACTCCCCACCAGCCTCCCTCCCCCCATCCCCTCTATCCCTTCCTCCAAAAGGCTAAAGCCTCCCCTGGGGAGTCAACAAAGCCTGGTACATTCAGTTGAGGTAGCCTCTCCCCTCTACACCAAACTTCTCCCCTCTGTATCAAGGCTGAGTAAGGTGTCCCACCAAAGGGAATGGACTCCCAAAAGCCAGCCAATGTACCAGGGACAGATCCTGATCACGCTGCCAGGGACCCTTCATATAGACCAGGCTACACAACTGTCTCCCATATGCAGAGGGACTAGTCTGGTCTCATGCAGGCTCCACAGCTGTCAGTCCTGTGAATTCCCGATAGTTGGTTCAGTCATCTCTGTAGCTTTCCCCATCATGATCTTGACACCTCCCCTCCCCTGCTCATAGAATCCCTCTTCCCTCTCTTCAGCTGGACTTCTGGTGTTCAGCCTGGTGCTTGACTGTGGATCTCTGCATCTGCTTTCATCAGTTACTGAATGAAACTCTATGATGACAATTAGGGTATTCACCAATCTGATTACCCAGGTAGGCCAGTTCAGGCACTCTCTTCACTATTGCTAGTAGTATAAACTGGGGTCATCCTTGTGGATTCCTGGAAATTTTCCTAGCACCAGGTTCCTCCATAACCCAATAATGTCTCCCCCTATCAAGATATGACTTTCATTGCTCTCCCACTCCATCCCTCCCCTAGTTCGACCTTCCCATTCCCTCACGTTCTCATCCCTTGTAACACAAATCTTAAAATGGTCTTTTAATAAGAAACCTGATACTGAGCCTGATACTGGGGTAAATGCTGAGATATCAGAGAGACAAAGGAACAAGCCACAGCCACAACCTCTTGCCTCACCAATTCCTCAGCCTGAAAAACGTTTAGTTCCTGTCTCCTCATGCTATAGATACCTTTATCTGCCCAACCATCACTTCCTGTCTCAACCTTCCTCGTGCTGGGATTAAAGGAGTGTGACTTCCAAATACTGGGATTAAAGGTGTGTGCCACCACTGCCTGGCTCTCTTTCTCTCCTAGACTGAATCAATCTTATGTAGTCCAGGGTGGCTTTGAACTCATAGAGTTCCAGATGGATCTCTGCCTCCCATGTGCTAGGATTAAAGGTGTGTGATTCCCAAGTACTGGGGTTAAAAGTGTGTGTCACCACTGCCTGGCCTCTATATTTAATCTAGTAGCTTGTTCTGTTCTCTGATCTTCAGGCAAATTTTATTAGGGTACACAATCTATCATCACATATCCCATCCCATCCCCTCTCTATATATCTCCCCTTGCCCTCAGTTTACTCTGGAGATCTCATATACTTCCCCTTCCCATGGTAATCCATGTGTCCCTCTTTGAGTCCTCCTTGTTAGCTCCAAAATATATAAAGAACTCAAGAAACTAGACATCAAAATACCAAACAATCAAATTTAACAAAAGGGGTTACAGATCTAAACAGAGAATTCTCAACAGAATAATTTCAAATGGCCAAAAGACATTTAAGGAATTAGTCAACATTCTTAGTAATCAGGGAAATGCAAATCAAAACTACTCTGAGATACCATCTTATACCTGTCAAAATGGCTAAGATCAAAAACACTGATAACTGCTTATGTTGGAGAAGATGTGGAGCAGAGCAAGGGGAACACACCTCCACTGTTAGTGTGAGTGCAAACTTGTACAGCTACTCTGGGAAACAGTAAGGTGACTTCTCAGAAAATTAGGAATCAATCTACCTCAAGACCCAATGATATTACTCTTGAGCATATACCCACGGCATGCTCAAGCATAGAACATTTGCTCAACTGTGTTCACAGCAGCATTGTTTGTAATAGCCAGAAACTGGAAACAACCTAGATGTCCCTCAACCAAAGAATGGACAAAGAAAATGTGCTACATATACACAGTAGAGTATTACTCAGGCTGTAAAAAAATAATGACACCATGAAATTTACAGGCAAATGGATAGAACTAGAAAATATCATCCTGAGTGAGGTAATGCAGACTCAGAAGGACAAACATGGTATGTACTCACTCACAAGTGGATACTAGATGTAAAGCAAAGGATAACCAAACTAGAGCCCACAGCTCCAGAGAAGGTAGCTAACAAGGAGCACAGGTTTGTAAGGTACACCCTTATGATTCTCTGGATTTTCTAGTGTCCGTTGTTATATCCTCCTGTTTTTTTTCTGGTTTTGTTAATCTGGATATTTTGTCTTCCTCTTTTAGATAGTTTGGATAACAGTTTGTCTATCTTGTTGATTTTTTTTCAAAGAACAAGTGGTTTGTTTCATTGATTCTTTGTAGTGTTCTCTTTGTTTCTATTTTTTTTTTATTTCAGCTCTCAATTTGTTTATTTCTTGCCATCTACCACTCTTGAGTGTGCTTACTTCTTTTCTGACTTTCAGCTGTGCTGTTAAGTTGCTTATATGAGATCTCTCCAATTTTCTTATGTAGGCATTTAGTGCTATGAACCCTCTTCTTAGCATAGTTTTGTTGTGTCCCATAAGTTTGGGCATGCTGTGTATTCATTTTTTATTGAATTCTAGGAAACATTTAATTTCTTTCTTATTTCTGACTTGACTCATTTTTTCATTCAGTAGAGAGCTGTTCAATTTCCATGAGTTTGTAAATTGTTTTTGTTGTTGTTATGCAACTTTAATCTATGGTGGTCTGATAGAATACAGGAAGTTATTTCATTTTTTTTTGTATCTGCTGAGACTTAATTTTTGTCTGGATATGTGGTCAGTTTTGAAGAAAGTTCAAGGAGGTGCTGAGAAGAAGGTATATTCTTTTGAGTTTGGGTGAAATGTTACATAAGTGTCTGTTAAGACCATTTGGTTTATAACTTCTGTTTATTT
>CABHPP010141351.1:0-40273 GCA_902168425.1 Peromyscus attwateri | reverse complement strand
TTTCTTTCTTTCTTTCTTTCTTTCTTTCTTTCTTTCTTTCTTTCTTTCTTTCTTTCTTTCTTTCTTTCTTTTTTTTTGAAAAGATTATAGCCAAAGAGATGTTTCAGTGGGTCCAGGTACACTTGCTGGTGTAAGCCCTATGATTTAAGTTTCATTTCCAGAACCAACACGGGGAAAGAAATCTCCAGATATGGTCATTCGGGGTTATCCTGCCTCCAGACCTCCAGACCTCCAGACCTCCAGCCCTGTGCTACAACCCATTTCTATTGAGCTGTCCACTTGGTGGTGATTTGTATGACAGCCTAGGAAACAAATAGAGCCTGTTATCCAGCATTCCTAGCATTTCAAACCTCTCAACTCCTCACTTTGTAGGTCTCTTGACAACGTATCATTACTTGTTGAACACCAGTGATCCTAACTGTGGTGTGGCCTATAGACTCTGGTGAGGAATCTTCAGGTATACTCTGCTTAACGAAGGAGATTTCGAAATACATGGAATAGGGTATTGGATCCCTTGGAGCTGAAGTTACAGGCAGTTGTGAGCCACCTGACATGGGTGCTGGGAGTCTACCTATAGGTCTCTGCAAGAGCAGCAAACACTCTTAACCACTGAGCTGTCTCTTCTTATTCTGTGCCTGTACCTAAATGCTTTAGTGTTGGTAATCTCCTGCCGGTTAATGGGAGCTCTGGATTCCCCTTCCTGTCCACACTTATATTTACATGCATCTATATGCACACATTTGAATATAATGTAAACAGATTATCTACAGCCATATAAAACTGACACAATCTTCTCTAAATGTGTCCATTTTTAATTTAGAAATACAGTTTCATCAGCCCCTGTAAGCAACTCACAAAAAAAACATTATAAATTTAACAGTTGTATGAAATTTCAATATTGAATCCTCAGATGGAAAAAAATCATAGTTTTAGGTAATTAAGGAAATCACTCATTAGCACAGCAAAAGTTTAAATTGTGCCTTACACAACTTAATTGGCACATCAGATTTAGAGTATACAGTATTAAATTTTAGCATCTGCAAAAGACCAGTTTTGTAGTTTAAGGGTTTTATTTGACAGTTGAGTTAGTTGCCCACAAAGAAATAACATTCTGTTTCAGCTTCCTGGTTTGGAAGAAAGAGAGGAGTATATGTCCTTGAGGCATTACCACATCAGACACTGATAACAAAATGTCCAAGTAGATAGCCTAGCAAACTGACCATTACATCATTATAGATAGGTGTGGATTCACCAGCATAAAGTTCCTTGTCTTCAGCTCTTTTGGCAGGAAGGTGCTTCCTGGCTCTGGGCAGGGCTTAATCTTTAAATATATCCAGGATGAATTTCTGGCATATGGCCCTGTCCTCAGTCACATCTTATGAATCTAGCATTCGTCCAGGTTGGGATCCAGGAGTCTGCATTGTAAGCAGGATCATTTTGATACATGCAGCCCATGGAATATACATGGGTAAACACTAAATACAGACATTGGAGACCTAGCAGCAATCTTTGCATTATAAATCGGTCTTTGGGAGGGAGTAAGTATAACATAGAAAACTCCCTTGTATATAGCATCTGTGATTCAACTGCTACCACTGTGAGCATGATTCTATTTAGGTTGTAGTGTGAATGGAAATCACACCTTTTACTTAAGTTCTGTGCTAACAAGTAGTGTGATTCAGACAAAATATGCTGGGGTGGGGAGGAAAGGGATCATCTCAAAGGGGTGTGTTTCCTCAACTTTCTAAATCATGATTTCATCATGATATTAGATACATGAAGAAAAACATCAAAATAAACGTATGCCTCAGTGGGTCATTATGAGAGGACACCTTTGTAATTTTCACCCAGGTCTAGAAGTAGAGCTTTTCCCAAGACCCCTGAGGTCTGATTCTTGTGTTCCGTCATGAGCACAATTCTCCCTCCCACCAGAAGTAACCGTGAGGCTGATGTATACAGTCTTTGCTTCCATGTTGTTTAGTCGGTTTTCATTGAAGTGCCTGAGAAAAACAACATAGCAGAGGAAAGGTGTATTTTGGCTCGTGGTGGTGTTTGTACATGGTTAGCTGGCTCCATTGGCGTAGGGCTGGTCTGAGGTAGAAGGCTATGGTGACGAGAAGTTGAGTACTTCATGACAGTCAGGAAGCAGTCAAGAAGAGGCTGGTGTTGTGGAATATTAGTTGAATATGTGTTACAAGAGAAGAAGGGAGGGTGCTGGGGGCCAGCCACTCAGCCACACAGCCAGGCATGGAATGGGTAGGAAAGAAAAGATATACAGAAATAGAGATAGGTAGAAGCCCAGAGCAAAAGGTAGAAGGGATAATTTAAGTTAAGAAAAGCTGGCTAGAAATAAGCCAAGCAAAGGCTGGGCATGCATAAGAAAGAATAAGAGTGTGTGTATTTATTTGGGAGCTGGGTGGTGGGCCCCCCAAAGAGTAAAGACTAAAAAAATAAGCTACAATTCCCTATGTCTAATCTAAACCTTCTCATTCTCCTCTTGTATCCCTGTCTTGACCCATTTTGACTCTTCTCGAAGTGGTTTCTCCTGTCTGGGACCCTTAAAAAGTGATGCCAGTGGTGAGTGTGTGTGTGTGTGTGTGTGTGTGTGTGTGTGTGTGTGTGTATGCATAAGTGTTTATGTGAGGGGAGATGTGTGGGGGGTGCATATGTGTGTGTATGTGTGGGTGAGAGAATGTCTTTGTGCATGCGTATGTGTGCATGAAAGCACGTGTGTGCCTGCATGTGTGAGTGTGTGTGCCAAAGGAAATTTTTAGTTGTTCTTCCTTAGGTACCCTTCACTTTGATTTTGAGACAGGGTTTCTCAGTGTCCTGAAGTTCACCACACAGCCCAGACTGGCTAGACCACAAGCCCCAAGAGTCCACCTGCCTCCCCTGCCTTGTACATGCTGGGATTGCCATCAATTGGGTGTCACCATGCCTGAATTTTTAAAATGTGGATTCTCAGAAATCATACTCAGGTTATCATGCTTGCAAAGCAAGCACTTTATTGAATGAACTATCTTTCGAGCCAATTGGTGGTCAACTTTGAGAGGGAGGCAAGGTAGATTGCCTAGACCCTTTAGATCTTCAGCCACAGTCCCTTGCCTCACCCTTTGCTGGAGAATGAAACCTTTCTCGTATCTAACCACTGGCATCTGGTGGAGATCCATTACTACCTGGGGGTTCCCCTGCTCTTGGGTCCCATGTGTACTGCCTACTTCTTCACTGATATCTCATGACTTCTACAGCAGTTGGTAGTTGGCTTTCATTCACTTGCACCTTGGGACTGAGGTGGTTTATCATTGAGTTTTGTTCCAATGCTTTCCTGTGGGTTTGGGGGCTCTTCTAGAAGTCCTTCCTGTTTTCTTGGGGGTGAGGAGAGATGGAAGAATGGTACTGTACATCTATCATCTTCAGATGTATATTCCCTTTCCTTTAAAATACTTATTTTGAACCCACTGACTTGGCTTGTCATTGAATCAGTGTCACTTAGGTAGATGTTCCCACAAACATCAAAAAAGAGTTATGGGCTATTTTAGTATCAGATTCTCAGAGAACATTTGCAAAAGAGAGCTGAAGACGAACAGGAGTCAAGGGCCTTAGTTCTTGTGAGCAATGAAGACACGTGATTTGGATGGGAAGAAGCAGAAGAAACATACTCATATTTGGTAGGCTGGTTGTGCCTCTTGTTGGTTTTAGATGGGGCACACTGCCAGCAGCAGATTAAGGGTGTAGCTGAAGTTTTCTCCAGTCCTGCCCGGGCCACAGCCGCTCAGACCAAAGAAACACACAGACACTTATATTAATTAAAACTGTTTGGCCTAATGGCTCAGGCTTCTTAGCTAGATTCTAGCTAGATCTTACACTTAAATTAATCCATAATTCTTATTTATGTTTAGCCACGTGGCTTGGTACCTTTTCCCAGTTCTGCCTTCACATCTTGCTTCTCATGGCAGCAGCTGGCAGCATCTCCTGACTCAGCCTTCTACTTCCCAGAATTCTCCTCTCTGCTTATCCCGCCTACACTATACTTCCTGCCTGGCTACTGGCCAATCAGCGTTTTATTTATCAATCAATCAGAGCAACACATTTCACAGCATACAGAAAGACATCCCCAGCACAAGGGTTTGTGGGTAAAGAATTGCTCTTTCTTTGCTACCCTGGGTTCCTTGGCAGCAACACTCCCTGTTGGTTTCCATTCTCCTCCTCTGACCTCCTGGATCCCATCAATGGCTTTACATTTTTCTATATTCCCTTAAGTGCTTCCTCTTATTCTGTACATTCTCTTTTGGACCACCTCTTCTTCTTGTGGTTAAATGTGCACAATATAATAGTTATCATTTTAGCCATTTGTAAGTATTCAATTAAATACATTCATAATGTGCAACCATCACAACTCTCTGTACCCGGGACTTTTTCATTGTCCCCCAACAGAAACACTGTGCCCACCACACAATAACTGTCTGTGTGACTCACTGTCCTCATTGCTATGATCAAATACCTGAAAAGAAGCAACTTAAGGGAAAGAGGACTTTTTTGGGCTCACAGCTTGAGGGCATAGTCCAACATGGCAGTGGTGCTGATATATTGTGCACCCCAATAAAACTTATCTGGGGATCAGAGGACAGAGCCAGCCACTAGATTAGACACAGAGGCCAGACAGTGGTGTCACACACCCTTAATCCTATCACTTGGGAGACAGAGATCCTGGATCTCTGTGAGTTCAAGGCCACACTGGGAACCGAGCCAGGCATGGTGGCACACATCTTTAAAAGGCCACACTGGGAACAGAGCCAGGTGTGGTGGTACACACCTTTAATCCCAACACTTTAAATCTCATGCCTTTGCTTGGGAAGCACATACACCTTTAATCTCAGGAAGTAAGATGGCAGGGCAGAAAAAGGTATATAAGTCATGAGGAAACAGGAACTCACTGTCTTGAGACTGGAGATTTCATAGAGGTAAGAACTTGTGGCTGGCTTGCTCTGCTTCTTTGATCTTTCAATTTTCACCCCAATGTCTGGCTCTGGGTTTTTTGTTAGTAAGACCATTTAGCAATATGTGTCACATGCAGGGGAGGCACGAAGGTTAAAGTGGCTTTAGACTGGCAGCAGGAGTGTGGGGATGCCTGTTCACATCTTCATGGACCAGAAATCAGAGATGGACCAGGAAGTGGGTCTTGCCTATAAGCCTCACACCCCAAGGGTTGTACAACCTTCCAAAAAATGTATTACTGGTTGGGGGGTCCGGGGGACATCTTACACCCAAACTGTAATATTCCCCATGCCCATTTCCCACGTCTTCCTATAACTAGTATTTTATTTTCTAGCAGTTGGATACTTCCAGTACCTCTCATAAATGGAGTCTTAAGTATTTTGCCTTCTGTGCCTGGCTAATTTCACTTGCCATAATGGTTTCAAGGTCTGCCCAGGTTGGAATATATCCCCAAATTCCATTCCTTTTTATGTCAGAATAATATTCCCCTATGCTCATATTTGCTCATGTTTGTTTATCTACTTAACTACTGATGGACTCTTGGCTGTTGTGAATAAAATAATACTGCAAGATGGGCATGTAGCTATCCATCCAAGTTCCTGCTTTCAGTTCTTTTGGATATACACTAAGGTATAGAAATTTCGGTAAATATATTGTTCTATGTTTTACGTTTGGAGGTCCTTCCCAAACAA
Source organism: Peromyscus attwateri (assembly GCA_902168425.1). Lineage (NCBI taxonomy): Eukaryota > Metazoa > Chordata > Mammalia > Rodentia > Cricetidae > Peromyscus > Peromyscus attwateri. Next base: position 34,586 of record CABHPP010141351.1, on the reverse strand, counting down.
CCTGGTCCTTATTTACAAATTTCAACTACTGTTCATGGATTGTTGTCAAATAGAGCTTTCTATGATAGTGGACATGTTCTGTAATTTCATGGCTAATGTGCTACTGCTTGTGGCTAAGAATCACAGGAAGTGACAGCTAGCATGACCAGTGAACAGAGTTTTAAATTCCACTAGGCTTTAGTTTATTTAAATTCAAAATTAGACAGACACATATAGGTGAATATATGGTACTTAACTGAATTCTTCTAATTTTGTAATTTGGCCATATCTTTGCATTTCAGAGACATGCTTCCATTATATTTCAGTTAATGGATTTCGGCCTAATTTCTAAAGACACAATCCCAAATGCTGTAATTCCAAATATGAAGACCCCCAACTCAAAATCTCTATAGTTAAAAATCTTCAGATTCTGTTGTAGAACATTATTTTAACTAGGCCAAGATGTGTTGTGTTTGTTTATGCTGCAGAATATTACTTTAACTGTGTGTGTGTGTTACTTTTGTTTATGTCACATTTATTTAAGGACGTAAGGGTGTGTGTTTAATTATGTAGAGATATGTTGCATCTGTTTCTCCTTGCCTGCCTGAAGCACCTGGTTGGTCTAATAAAGAGCTGAATGGCCAATAGCTAGGCAGGGGAGGGATAGGCACGGCTTCCAGGCAGAGAGAGTAAATAAGAGGAGAAATCTGGGCTCAAGAAGAGTGGGAGGAACAATCAAGAAGGAGGAGAGAACAAGGGAGACACCCAGGGCAAGAAGCTAGCCAGACATAGAGAAGCAGTGAAAGCAAGAAATACAGAAGTGAGAGAGGTAATGAGCCCTGAGGCAAAATGTAGATAAAGAAAAACAGGTTAATTTACATTAAAAGAGCTAGCCAGAAATGTGCCTAAGCTAGGCTGAGGATTCAAAACTAATAAGCCTCTGTGTTATGGATCTGGGAGCTGGTTGGTAGAACAAAAGAAAATTTGTACAAGGTTCCAAAATCCTGAGAAGATAATTTTGAAAACTATAATTTTAGAAATTACTTAAAATAATTTATATTTTAAAAAGAAATTTTAAGCCGGGCGGTGGTGGCGCATGCCTTTAATCCCAGCACTTGGGAGGCAGAGCCAGGCGGATCTCTGTGAGTTCGAGGCCAGCCTGGGCTACCAAGTGAGTTCCAGGAAAGGCACAAAGCTACACGGAGAAACCCTGTCTCAAAAAAACCAAAAAAAAAAAAAAGAAATTTTATTTGAGAAAGATAAGAATATTATAAGACACTTCATGTAATAAAACAGTCAACAGATCTTTGCAAGCATATATACTCACATATACTCATGACAGTCTTGTGTGTATAACACATACAAGCATTTGAACTGTATTCATCAGGAAAAGATAAAAGAGCAAACTATCTAAGGGGATATCACCCCAACTGGTGAGACATGTCTGTAATCCCAGCATTCAGGAGGTAGAGTCAGGAAAATAAGGAGTTCAAGGTCATCTTCAGCTGTAGGTACAATGAGTTCAAACCTAGACTGAGCTACATGAGCACCCGTCTCAGAAAAATGTCATGGCTCTAAGGTTAGAAGTTAGTCTTTTGACCAGATAGATCAAAGCCTGCCACATACAACTGCCCAATGAGGTACTATATCAAGAAATTGTATCTTTCACAAATGCAGATTTACAAGAAGACAGCTCTGCAGTCATTGAAAAAGTTCAAACATTTTCATGTGCATCCATTGTGCTTATATGCAAAGTCAAGGTTGTATAATTTTTTTCATAGACTCTACTTCATGAAAAATGCATCGAATGGATTAGAACTCTGTAGAAGTTTTCATACAATTTACACTTCCATTATAGGCAATGATGCAATGATGATATACACAGCATAGCAAATTTTAAAAGCTGATGCTGGCAATTTGAAATAGTGGAGTGAGGAGGAGAGGAAAATAAAAACTAAAAGGAAAAGTTGGCCAGTGGAAAAAAAGAATTATAGGGGCCAGGTCACGAGTGGTGGCACATTCCTTTAATCTCAGCACTTAGGAGGCAGAGGCAGGGGGATCTGAAGTAAAAACAAAAATAAAAACAAAAGAAAAAAAAACAAAGAAGAAGAGGGAGAAGAAGAAGGAGGAGGAGGAGGGGGAGAAGGAGAAGGAGGAGAAGAAGAAACAAAGAAGGCATCATAGGGCTGGGGCTGCAGCTAGATTGGTAGAGTAGTGGCCTACCATGCATAAACCCCTAGGTTCACTCACCGGTACTGAATTCACCAGGCATTGTGTTATGTACCTACAATCCTAGCACTCAGAAAGTAGAGGTAGGAGTTCAAGAAGTTCAAGGTTATCCACAGCTACATAATTTGAGGCCAGCCTGTTTTAAAAAGAAAGAATCGTCTCCACTCATCCACCCAAACAAAGAAAAAACAAATGATAACACAGGGCTAGATTGTGGATAATTAATTTCATGGGTCTTCTCCACCACAGCTGGCTGACTTTCACTTTTGGAGCCTTGTTTTGTAGATGTAATGGTCTTATTAAATAAGAAACACAGAGCCAAATTCAGAGTTAAAAAGCCCAAGAGGTCAGAGCAGTAGCTAAGAGCAGAGACTAAAACCCTTTCTTACCCCTTGCTGCCGCTGCCGTCCTCGTTTTCTATCAAAGAAAATCCCGATCACATGACAGGCAGATCTCTGTGTGTTTTGGTGCCTGTTCCGGATCTTGCTCTAGTAGACCAGGCTGGCCTCGAACTCATAGAGATCCGTCTGCTTCTGCCTCCCAGGTGCTGGGATTAAAGGCGTGCACCACCACTGCCCGGCTTCTGCTCTGGCTTGCTATTAGCTCTGACCCCCCAGGTAACTTTATTTATTAATATACAAATAAAATCACATTTCAGCACAAATAAAATATCACCATATTTTTTGGAGGTGAATGTGTTTGTCTTGTAGGGACTGGCTCTCCATTGCACTGTCCTTTTGGAAATTCCAGTGGTTCAATAGACACGATGCCAGCATTCCTTTCTAAACCTGTCTGTCTTCTAGGCCGTTCATTGGGACTTAAACATTCACTTCATCTCACTCATACACAGGTCACAGATTTGCTAGACACAGTAGTGGTGATGGGACAGCACTGCTGTCTGAGCGTCTTCTCATCCTGCCCCACACTGATTTTGAACCCGTCAGTGACTTTACTGGTTTACTAAGGCAAATTCAGATTTAATTTCTTAGAAGCTCCTGGTATTTCTTCAGCTAGAAAGAATGGTAAAGCAGACGCACATGATACGTTTTTACACTCTGGTTTTCAGCCTCATTGCCAAATACAGTAGCCAATCCTTTCTCCTGCATTTTCTCCTCCTGCATGAGGATAAGAGGGGAAGAATAAACTTTATTGTTAACATGTTGAAAGTCACTCATTGTGGCGGGGCATGGTGGTACACACCAGTAATTCCACCATGAGGCTGAGGCAGAGGATTGTGAATTCGAGGCCAGTCTAAGATACATAGCAGCAAGACTTTGCCTTGTAAAAATAAATAAATAACATCACTTGAGAAACCTTGTCTGCACCTACTTTCAAATCTGTCATTCCAGTGTGGGGACACAATTGAAATCTATTTTATTTTGCAAAGCCCACCAAATTGCCAAATTCATGTTTACAAAGTATCTCACATTTCTCAGTCATTAATACACAAGCAGTCAAGTTCTAGATTTTTTTTTATTCAACAAGTGCATAAAATATGTTTCATTGATTTAAAAAAAAATCTGGAGGGACAGTTTTGCAAGTACCACCATTTTACCTTGTGAAGAACACAGTACTTCGTCTTACATTAGTGGCACATTAATTACTTTTCCATTTTACTGTGACCAAACACCTGCTGAGAAGCAGCTTGAGAGGAAGGGTTTGCTGTGGCTCAAGTTTGAGAAAAGATACAGTCTCTCATGGTGGAGAAATCACAGCGGCCGGCTCATGAGGCAGCTGGTCACATTGGGTCTGCAGTCAAGAAGTGGAGAGTGGACAGGAAGTGAGGCTGCGCAAGATGGCTCTGCTGGTAAAAGCTGCCTAGCTTACCACACTGAGTTCAATTCCTGGGACCCTCATGGTAAAAGGAGAGAACCCGCTCCTAAGAGCTGTCCTCTGACCTCTACATGTGCATATACATATATATGTATATATATATACACATATGTATATATATGCATACACACATATGCATACACACATATGGTTTTTGAGTGAGAATGGGCCCCATAGGCTTATGTGTTTGAATGCTTGGTCCCCAGTTAGTAGAACTGTTTGGGAAGGATTAGGAGGTGTGGCCTTATTGCTCTTTGGAGGAAGTGTGTCATGGGGGTGAGCTTTGCGATTTCCAAAGCCCAGCAGGCCCAGTCTTACCCTCTCTGTCTCTATCTGCCTGCTGCCTGTGGATCAAGATGTACCGCTCTCAGCTACTGCTCCAGCACCAGCCTGTCTTCATGCCACCATGAAAATCATGGACTAACCCTCTAAAGCTGTAAGAAAGTCTCCAACTCAATGCTTCCTTTCATAAAAGTTGTAATAGGACAGTAACTAAGACAGTACAATAAAAAATTTCAAACCCCAAAGGTGGTCCCCAGTGACTCACTCTTGCAGCAAACCTCCATTTCCTAAAGGTTCCACAATCTTCCAAAACAGTGCCACCTTGGAGACCAAGATTTCGAACACATGAGACTTATAGGAAACATTTTACAACCAAGCCATAAGAGTTAAATAGAATTCCAACCTCTTTCACAGTTAAATCACTCAGAATAGTGCAGCATTCGGTGCATTTTGTGTCCCCTGAGGAAGCTCTCTATTCCCAAATGTCTTGATTCAGAAGTCCACTGAGGGCTTTGTTGTTGTGCTTTGTTTTATATAAACACTGCGCTTTGTGTGAAGGCATAGAAGTGATACACAGTAGAGATGTCTTGTATTTTTAACTTTTAAGATCTTCAAACGGCTCAGTTTGCTTGAATTTGAGGAAAGTTATGTTCTAAAACTGTTTTAAGTATATGCTGCCTATTTTAAATTCTGGTTATTAATCAGCTGTTACAAAGAAACACTTTTGTGTTTTCACAGCAGGAAATGCACTAATCCCTCTCCAGAATTTATCTTTCTAGACTTTTTTTTTTGTTTTCACTGCGGGGAGGGGGAATGTTCAGCATTTCAACTTTCAGCATTCAGAATTTGGCATTTGGGCTTGCGTCTTTTGAGATCATGACCCAAACCAGTAGGAGAGACTGCTAGACTTCTTATTGAATGGTGGGTCTTTCTTCACCTGGAAAGGTCACCCTCTGTTTCTGAACAGCCAGCTTCAGGAGCAGGGAGGAAGAAGGCCACCCACAGGGGAGTAGCTGTTTGTATCCTGTTACTGAACAGAGGTGGAAGTGGACTGGAGTTTGGCATTCTCATACTCTACTAAGTAGATGTGGTGCACAGGATGCCAGGAGCAGAAGGGTGTGTGTGTGTGTGTGTGTGTGTGTGTGTGTGTGTGTGTGTGCGCGCGCGCGCGCTGATGAGTACCAAGCATGAGGGAGCAGGAGGAGGAATGGGGTGCACAGGATGCTTAGGAGCCGTTCCCCTAATTGCTTTTATCTAGAGTCGCCCTTGTCTTTGTTGTGCCCAAAGTCATGAGGCAGTCACAAGGAACAGATAAAAGCTTGTTTCTGTAGGTTCCCACCAGTCCTGTTTTGGGATGGGGGAGGAGAGAGAGAAGGAAGGAAGGAGGAGAAAGAGGAAGAGGAGGAGATTGGAGAAGGAGCTCCCCAGGAAAACTTTTCACTCCGAGGTAGCCATGACCTCAGCTTTGGGCTACAGCAAGAGTTAATTTTTCTGGCACCTTTGAAAATACTTCTCCCTTCTCAGGTGTCCTTCACAGGGAGGTTTTTGGTCCACTTCTTGAGAAAGAACTGCTTTCAGAAATGTCTCCATAAATGTTTGTCAGTTGACTGATCATGCCAACGTTGCCCACTAGCGTCTCCCCCAGGTATGTGAACTTCCTGCCCAAAGACAGACTTCCTACATGTCATACCGAAGAGAAAACAGAATGAGGCCAGCACGTGTGTGGCAGACGTGCTCCACGCATGCCCTGCGCAGAACCAAGGGCAGAAACACGCAGGGGCTAATGTGCTTCAGATGAACATGGTTAGAATCTGTGTTTGAGAACAAATAGGCTTTCCTCAATGAACACAGGCTGGGAGGGTGGGGGTGGGGTACAAAGGAATGCATGGAATTGCTGGAAGAACATCTGGTTCAATTAAAGAATAAAACCCTTAAAAAAAAAAAAAAAAAGCCAGGGGCCTGGATGTGTAGCTAATGTTGTAATGTTGGTGGCAGCTTTGTAGGAGCTAGGGGTTACTCTTTTTTGCTAAGTCCCCAATATGCCAAAGCTGGCACACTGTAAGTATCTGTTGAGTGAAGGAATTAATGAAACGATGAAAAAATTCTTTGTGTATGAGGAAATTCATCCAAGCTATGATTATTAAAAATCAGTGGTTCTGTTTTGTTTTCGATATTAGATTCTCTGTTCTAATACAGTCTTGGTGATCGTAGACAAATAGTTGCAGTGATGTGAGCTCACACGAGAAGTCTGTTACCAGCCATGTATCCCTTCCTGGTACAGAAATTCTAATTCATAGGTATGGGGAGATGCACTCAAGGTGTGATGGCCTCGGGTGATTCTGACACAGAGGCAGGCTTGGGACACTGTCCCAGAGATCTACTGAGTGCAAGAGTGGACTTCTCATGGGGGGGAGGGGGGAGTGTTTCCTTTTCACAGCTGAAGTCAACGTTCACCTCAGATCTCTGCACTCTCTTCCTTTTACCACAATTGCCTGTTTGTGGTCTTCGCAGGCTTCCCCTCAGAACTGATTTAGGCTTTTGTTATGTTCTTCTGTGTTTTTAAGACAAGGTCTCACGTGGGCCAGGCTGACCTTGAACTTATTCTGTATGCACATATCTTCCTGCCTCCACCTCCCAAACACTGACATTACAGATATGCACCACACCCAACTCCCTGTTTAATTTTTTAAAATTTGCTTTTACTTGTTGAGTCTGGGCTGCATGTAGCCCAAGCTAGCCTTGAACTTACTGTGTAAACAAGCATGGCCATGAACGCCATACCCTCTTACAGCTATATGCTTCACACTGACCTGACAGCCATTTACTATGTCTTTCCTCATTTGCTCCTGGTCAAAACGCAATTTAAGGAAGGGCGGAAGGCTTGGCTTCCACACTCATGCTTTGAGGTTGCCGTTCCTTTAAGAAGAGAGAGTTGCTTTTTTTTTTTTTCCAGGAGAGTATTACCACAAGCCCTTGTTTATGTGTCTTCTTCTGTTTAGCAGAAAACTGGTCATGTACAATCACTACACAACTTCATAATTTTGTTGAGCGGTGAATCGCTCTATAATGCATTGTAAAGACTATAAGCCTCTTATCAGTTAATGATAGTTCATACAATTTGGACCCCTGGGCCGTTTTCAAAGTGCTACCTAGTAACTCTCTTATCAGAAATGTGTATAGAATGCATTTCCCACTTCTTTTCCTCGATCTGGCCCCCTGGAAAAGTGAACTTCTCTTGTGACTAAATTCCTAGTACCCACTAGAACCTATGCAAGAATGAATGGGCCATCTCTGAAAGGCGAACAGTTGAATGTGTTATCTTACTCTTGACTCCTTGGACTTTTCTTTTTTTCTTTTTTCTTTTTTTTTTTTTTTTTTTTTTTGTTTTTGGTTTTTCGAGACAGGGTTTCTCTGTGTAGCTTTGCACCTTTCCTGGAACTCACTCGGTAGCCCAGGCTGGCCTCGAACTCAAAGAGATCCGCCTGGCTCTGCCTCCCAGAGTGCTGGGATTGAAGGTGTGCGCCACCACTACCGGGCACTCCTTGGACTTTTCAAGATAACCTTGAAAGGATATCTGTTTGACATTCTTTAATGAACACCATAGGAAGGTGTATGTTACAGTCCAAATCACTAGAAGAATCCTTGGGTTCTGCCCCCATACTTGGGTCCCTATATCTTAAGAATGGGTTTATTTACAGACAATGATTATGCTCAGATTTCTGTGGAAATACAGAGGATTCTAATCTCTGCATCTCTCCTCGATCTGAGCATAATTTCTTTCGGTTTTGATCAGGATGTCAGGATGTGTGATGCATAACTAATGGGCTTCCCACTGCCATCTGGCAAGCTGCATGAGTCCACAGCACACATTAGAGCAGAAGCCAGACCCCAAGCCTCATTTAAAGGAAATCGGGTTACAGGGGGGCTGTACCTGTCAATAGTGAATCCCCCTGGAGCTGCATCCGTTTCCTTCTGGTGGAGGAGGTCCAGCTTTGGCCATCAGTAAATGTCTGTAGCTTCCAAGACTGTGCCCTTTACCTGCACTAACGAAAGCAAAGCTTAGTTTTCAAATCCTTTTGTTACTAGTGAAAACTTTTCTTGCTTTTAGCATTTGAAAGTTTTCCTTGGTTTGAATCATTCATACATCCTTAATTGTTACCAACATTTTTAATTATATACGGATTGTGGATGTATGAACTCAGATTGAGAATTTGCTTTGATACTTGGAGGAAACTATCTTCGCTGGCCCACTTGGAGCTGCTGCTCCTGTCCTTAGTCCCTCATCTCAAGATGAGATGGTTCACTAAAGTGCTTCATGTACTAGCGGAGCAAATGAGGACCATAGCAGCCACAGTTACATCCAGTGTAATTTATGCTCTTAATAATTCTTCCGTGGATTTTTTTCCCTTCCGAGGTACTTACCGCCATGTCTTTTTTCACACTATCTCATTCCCAGGTTGGAAGTGTTCTATGCATCATATCCACATATGTAAACCCATAACATATTAGTTATGTAAGTCAAAGCAAGCCGACTTGAATTTGCTTAGAGTAACAAATCTATTTTGCTGGTTTTAAATTTGCATTATGTTTCTTCTTCAAAATTTTAAATCTAATTTCATTATTTATTACTACTGTATGCACTTGTGTCTGATGTGTGTCTGAGTGTGGCACATACATGCCAGAGAACAACGTTTGGGCTCCATTCCCTCTTTCCGCCTTTAAGGTTAAGGCAGAGGGTCTGTTGTTTCTGCCATGCTGCCCACTCCAGACCCGCTGGTCCATGAGCGTCTGGGAGATTCTCCTGTCTATGCCCTGTATCTCCACAGAGTGCTAAAATTACAGACGTGCACCAACACAGCCAGCTTTTTTACCTGGATTTGAACTCATGTCATCAGGCTTGCGTGTCGAGCACTTTTACCCCATGAGCTATCTTGTCAGCCCTCTTTTCAATACGGATGGAATGTCCGAGAGCAATTTGTATTACATCTTACTTTAATCACAAGTATACTTTACATTAGAGATGGAGTTAACATGATGGTACCTCTTTTAACTGGTAGTATCTTAAACCCAATCATATAGGCTGAGTTTCAAGAATTATGGAATTAGAAGCTTAACTACAGTGGAACTTGTCTAGGACATTGACTTCCTTCATTTGGTTGGCTTTATTTCCTGTGCACTGATAACTGGTTCCCTCTATGCAGCAAATAACAGAGCTACCGTATTAGCTAGGGCTCTCATTGCTGCGGCCTGACAAAAAGGAACTTAAGGGAAGAAGGCTATTTTTTGGCTCAGTGTTCTTAAGAAGGAATACCATCCATCATGGCAAGGAAACCATGGCAACAGGAGTATGAGGCAGCTTGTCCCATTGGGTCTGCCATCAGGAAGCAGAGAGCAGTCAGGAAGTGCGGCTGGGCCCCAGTCAAGGCCCACCCTCAGTGACTCACTTCCTCCAGTGAGGCTCCACCTCCTAAAGGTTCCACCATCTTTTCAAATAGCACCACTATGTGAGGTCGAGCGCTGAAACATATAAACTTAGGAGGTTACACTTCACATTCAAACCATCCCAGCTACCAGTAGCTCTTCAGGTTCCTACCTTGTGAATTCCGGCACTAAGTCACACTGAAGCTCCCAGAGAAGTTACTCAGTGTCTTGGTTTGGGTGAAGTTCCCAGTGCTAGACCAATGCCATCATGTTTAATGGAGCACATAAGAATTAGACAGAGCAGAACAGAACTGAATCAGACTGGTCCTAGTGGGCATATGAGTGCAAGTATGTTGGGTTGGCCTGAACTCTCAGGAGCAGTGATGGGGGAGTACCAGTGACATCCTTCATTGTTACTTTGCGTTCACAGATGGCTGACTCCCTTGGTTTGGTAGTGTTAACATCTTTACCAGCTTCCAGTTCTGTATTTTTTGTTCTTCTCACAGCTGGAGCCACTCAATTCCACTCCATTTGCACTCATAGGCTCAGCCCTGCATAAATCTTAGGACAAATTACACAAAGGCCGATTCAGGAAAAATAAGGTTGTTTGTAGAGGACTTTCCCCCAGTCAGTTAGAGGACAGCATTTTATTGAATGGTTAGAGTGGAAAGGATGTTTACTTGTAGCAGAATCCACCAATCGTGTCAGCTCCAAACCCTTCTGTAGTGGATCTCAGAAGTTAGATGGCTAAAGCTGAACTTTGTAGACTACTTGGAAAGTTTTCCCCAGAAACATCAGAGGTGCCATGAACTATGGATGCTGCCGTCCAAGGAGGTAACAGGGGCCTGGGATGGAGTATATCATTCCCTGGAGCCACTGTCACAGTGACTGTGGTACTCAATGGTCAAGGGGTGCCGAGAGGTTTCCTGGCCTTAGATAGGCTCCTGTGTAGTTAAATGTTTCCCTGGTGACATTGTTTCTGTGTGGACATCAAACTTGTTTCTGGCTCTTTTAGAAATTCTGTAAGCTCAGATAGTAATGATAAATCCATTTCTGTTGACACTACTGGGAAATGATTCTGCTGTCTGCAGCGCATATCCCTAAGGAATGCTATACCATTTTGTACTGAGTCACGGAAACAGGGATAACTGCCATCAAATGGAAGAGTATCCCATGCAATGTTTTCCAATCCTTTTATCCTTGATATCCACATTAGAGCACATATAACACGCTCACCTACATTGACTCATGAGACACAGACAAATGTGCATACCTCCCCATTACTTGTGAACGTGTGGAAGAATAGATATATTATTATTATCTCCATACTGCACATAGTTAAATTAAAGCTATTTTATTGTGAGCAGCTGATGCAGTGTGAGCCAACAAGTGTTAAACAACACTCCACCTGTGTACAACTATGAACTGGGCTGTGGTCTACCAAATCCAGTGTATATTTAAGGTGGATGCTGGGGCTTGCCTGGTTGTACCACTACTTGCTTATTTGCCCTGGCCCTGATTTCCACCGTGGAGGCCTATAGGCATCTTGTCTTTTAGATAACTGATGCCTCTCCACTCAGTGTATTCATAGGAAGCCCTCACCAGAGCAACTCTTGAAGAACTCCGGAGGTGCTCCTCACTTCTGCTTGTTCCAATGACTCAAGTCTCTATCGCTTTGGTTGTTGGTAACCTGTCAGTGCTTCAAAGAAGAAAGGTGATACTCTCCTGTCCTCTCACTGTGGTCGCTTCCAATCTAGTCCCTTATCCTAAGTCCCACAAGTACCTTTGTCTTCTTCTACGCCATCCCACCCACCAGTATCCACCTCCTATCTCATCTCTGAGACACAGAAATTGAGTTTTTCATCTGTTATACTTCTAAACTACTGTTTATGACACAGGCTTTTAGCTCCAAACATTCCAAGGCTTTGATCGTGATGCACACCATCATGATTTGGTAACTGGCCATTCCTTTCCTTCTCCTGAAGCTCAGGTCTTTGAAACCCAAAACTTTGCCTGTGAGATGCCAATGTCCCTGACCCAATGCTTCGTGATCCTGCTCTAACAGTGTGTTTATATGGCAGGAATGTGACTCTAAGAGTTAAAACAGAACAAGAAGTTTTTGTTATCAAAAAGTAAAGACAAAATTACAGTGATTGATATATTAAAATATTTTCCCACACATAAAGGAAAATTTGGGAAGTCTGCCTGGCTGTGATTATTTCTGAGGAATGGAGGAGGGTTGGTAATAGTGTGAAAACAGATTTCTATTTTCATTCCATAAACTTCTTTTTGTGTCTCTAATTATTTATAAATATGTTGTAATATTAACATCTGTAGGAAAACCACTGATTACAAAAAACAATAACAGGTTTTCAACAGGCATTGTGCTTAATTTTTTGGAATAGTATTGGTATATGTGTGAATGCTGACCTGTGTGTGTGAGTGAGTGAGTGAATGGGTGTGAAGTATATGTGTGTGATGTATGTACATGATGATGATGATGATGATGATGATGATGATGATGATGATGTGTATGTACATGCAGAAGCCAGAGAAAGGTTTTAGATATCTTCTATTACTCTCTGATATGTTCCTTTGAGGCAGAGTCTCTCACTAATTCTAGAGCTCATGCTTTTGATCTAGGCGGGCATGTAGCAAGCTTCAATGATCTTCCTGTCTCTGTCCCTCTCAGTGGGACAATACCTAGCTTTTATTCCAGACTTGGGAACTCATGCAGGCACAGTAAACACTCTTAACTGCTGAGCTGTCTTTCCTGCCTTCAAATCCTGAATATTTTACCCTTGACCTTCATTGTTCATTATACTGATGCCAGCCATGGCTGCACTATACTGATGCCAACCATGGCTGCACTATACTGATGACAACCATGGCTGTACTATACTGATGACAACCATGGCTGCACTATATTGATGACAACCATGGCTGCACTATATTGATGACAACCATGGCTGCACTATACTGATGTTGACCATGACTGCACTATACTGATGCCGACCATGGCTGCACTATACTGATGCTGACCATGGCTGCACTATACTGATGCTGACCATGGCTGTACTATACTGATGTCAACCATGACTGCACTATACTGATGCCAATCATGGCTGCACTATACTGATGCTGACCATAGCTGTACTATACTGATGCCGGCCATGGCTGTACTATACTGATGCCAATCATGGCTGCACTTTTCTATCTGCCCGACTCTTTCCAGACACTGCCAAGCTCATCTCATTTCTGGACTGCTTTTGCATTCTTCCTTCCAGACTGGGTTGTATGATTCTTCCCGTGTCTGCTGGGACTCCCCATATACGGTTACCATGGTACTTACAGTGGTGAAATTTGTGTTTGCATCTTGTTTGTCTTCTCCACTCTACTATGAACTTTTGGAGGATAGAAATTGTAACTCATTCATTACTACATCTCTAGATCCCTGCACTTTGCTTGGTAAAGGAGTGCTTACTGTTTATTTAAATTCTGTTCCTGCATCCCCATCATAGAATTGCTGCCCTGGCATTATGAGAAATACGTGGAAATACAAATACTGAGCTGACTTATCTCCCTCTGCTACTTACGTTTTCTATATCTTCATTTTTCAGATCCATTGTAACTTTTCTTCATATTCTGAAGACTAACTTCCTTTCTCCTTAATATCCTAAGAACATTCAGTTCACTCTGTCTTTCCTCTAATCTTAACTGATGATGAGCCCCCTTATTGAGAACTAAACTCCTACTTCTACATCTTCCATTTCCTCTTGAATGGACGTCATTTAGTCCATGAACTACCACCACCTTCTGGGATCTGAGACATAACTGGGCTAGACTGAGTGAACTGCAGATGGATTACACATTTATTTATTCGTTTGTCACTGAATGTTTATTAAATGCTAAGCACCATGCTGGATGCAAGGTGATGTCGATAAATAAGACTCCCTCTCTGTGCAGGAATAGTGAACATCTTTGAAGAAAATGGGTGGCACTTCCAACTGGGAGAAGTTGAGGACCTTATAGATGGGTTAGGGAAAACACATGAGGCAGTATCGTCTCATAAGCCTAGTAAGAATCAGAACCCATCACCATCCCCAGGTCTGAAATGAGGTGTTGGAGCTCAGTTGATAGAACATGGAAGTGAAGGAGAGGTACCAATGAGCTGTGTGGAGATGCTACCCAACAGGGCACAGTCTAAAATTAATGTTACAGCCATCCCATGGCAACTGAGCAAGGAAGGGCCTGAGGAGACGTACTCTAACTTTACTTTACTCTCCTGACCTTGTTGGTGCCCCTCCCGGACCTGTGGGACCAGTGGGAGAGGAAGCTCATTGGTACAGTCTCCGGGAGAACAGCTGCCGAGAGATGTGCAGACTGGGTCGGCTGCTGGAAAGCTGTTCAGTACCTAACTGAACTAAATGTAGGCAGGAGAGTGAAATGGTGAGCTGCACCTTCAGGATGATCTCAAAGTGGGGCAGGCCTAGAGATGGGCACAGGTGTAGTGAAGGAGAGAGATGCTAAGGCTGGTGATTGGGCTGGAAACAGGCTGATAAACTTGGAAATGTTCAGGATGAACTTGGAAATGTTAAGTCCTAGAGACTGCACATGAGGATTGAAGGAAGACTTTGGACGATGACTCACGGGTGTCGAGATCATGTAATTGTTAGATGATGGCACATTTAGCCTAGAGTAGACTGAAGAGAAGAAGGAACGTTTGGGACTGGGGCCACCTGGATGATGTAGCAGGTAGTCTTAAGATAGACCACCTTAAATTGTTAGGAAAAAGGTCTAGGCAGGAAGGACGGATCTGACACTTATTAACATGTGGATGGAAACAATGCTGGAGGTTAAGGCTTGTAATTCCAGCTACTTGGAAGGCCAAAGTAGGGAGATCACAAGTTCAAGGTCAGCTAAGGCAGCAGAGATCAGCCTGGGCCACTCAGTAAAGCCTTGTCTCAAACTAAAAACACTCGCTTCTATTGCAGAGACCCCAGTTCTCAGCACCCACATCAGACTGCTCATAATCACCGTAACGCCAACGTGAGGTGACTGGATGCCTCTGGCCTCCATATATGTGCACTTGCATATGTGTGCACATACGCATGTAACGAAAAAAGAAAAAGCAAAGAAAGGCTGGGAGCCTGACAAAAAGACTCAGTTGGTAAAGGGGCTTGCCACCAAGCCTGAAAGCCTGAATTTGATTTGTGGGACCCACATGATAGAAGGACACATCTGATTCCTGAATGTGTCCTCTGATGTCCACTCAGATACCATGACATGTGGGCACAAACACACACATACCACACACACACACACACACACACACACACACACACACATACACACACACACACAATAAATATAATTAAAAAATGTTAAGGGTTGAAATTATAGCTCAGTGGTAGAGCTTGTGTGAAGCCCTAGGTTCAATCCCCATTGCCCAGATAAAAGAAAATAAAATCATGTAGCTAGGATGTAGTTGAAATATGTAAATATATGGTTACTCACAGGGTCACATATGAGGGATACATCATTAGACAATTTTGTCATTGAACATCATAGAATAAACTTACATACACTAAGATGCTTATATCACTAGACAAATGTAATTTTAATCTGTGTGTGATATATGTATATGAGTGCTCACGTATGTGTGTGCGTGTGTGTTCATGTATGTAAATGTGGGCTCATGCATGCCATAGGGTGCATGTGGAAGTCAGAGGACAGCCTCTTGTTTTGGTCCTTCTTCCTTGTTTTTCAACAGTCCCGTTTTTCTGCTGTGTCCATCAGGCTAGCTGGCCCACAAGGTTCTGAGGAGTCTCCTATCTCCACCTTCTATCTCATCATAGGAGTGTTGGGATTACAGACATGGGCTACTGCATCCAGCTTCATGTGGGTTCTGGGGATCTGAACTCAGGTCCTTACATTTGCAAAGCAAATAAAAGCATTTGTCCACTGAGCCATCTCCACAGCTCATAAATCTGATGCTATGAGGCCATACTGTATAGTTGTCTGTCACTAACTGAAACATTATAGCTGATGCATCATGGGGCAAAGGCTGTAGATTAAATCACCCAGTTACTGTTCTAAGAGAGAAAGAAAAGGACCCCTAAGAAAGAATGTGGTCAGGCAGAAATTGGGACTAAAAGGGGATGTGTAGGATCCAGAGAGGATTTTTCAAAAGAAGTTAAAGAATTCAAGAATCCTACCATTCAAATGCATTTAACCAGGCTTGGGACTCTGCTCTCCTGGCTTCTGTGGGGTTTTCCATGTTCCTTCTTCTCTTGACACTTTTCCTAATTTCTCCACCAATGTACTTCTTTACTTCTGCCCCCTAAACATGCACACACTCCCGAACCCTGATACAGGGGTATCCCTAAATCATAGTAGTGCTTACTGCCTTGTTCTGAACTCACTCCCAGGCACAGCCCCCCAGAGCCTTCCAAGGTATGAAGCCATTTTCCAACACAAGTGACACTCCTCAGACAGGTGCTTTTACCTACACTTATCTGGCCTTCAGTCCCTGTCCTCTCTTTGGGGTCTTTGGTATTCTTTCTCTTATTAACTTCACAATTAAAGTCTTTAGACATGTGGACAGGTGTGCCACAGAGAAAGCACTAATAATAACAATATAAAATAATAGCTGCCAATCACAGATCTTTTGAGGCAGAGCAATGTGAATTTCTTCCAGCTCTTCTATCCTTATGGGGTTTTCCTTTATACCAATGCACCAAACACTTAGAGAAGGATCGAGGTGCAAACGAAGCAGGAAGTACTTAGTGGGGGGGAGTGAAACATCTGCCTTTTCTCTGACATCCCCCGGCTGGAGGCACGTCATGCTTCCTCCATGCATCTGAGCCGAGGCTCTTGGTTTTGTACCTCTTTTCTATGCTTGAGTTGAAGGTATGGTGCAGTTTAGTTATTTTTCTTGAAGTTACATTTGAAAAAATGAATCATTACTCACTGGTGGGACTGGGATTACTGGCAGATAATCCACTCCAAAATATAAGATGTGAAGTCCAGACAGGCAGTTTCTAGAGACACTGGTTTATGGGCCAAGTGTCTTTCTGGAAGCAACATTTGGGCTTATTGTTGGATTTATTGCTGATGGGTGGATTACTGCACTCCCCACTGTGGGCTAGCGATTAGAAGGCAGATCCCCACCTACAGAAATTCATTACAGCAAATGGCCTATTCTGTCTTCTGTTAATTTAGTCTGCAGTCCACAGCGCATCATGTTAATGCTGCCTGGGTAGAAGATGGATGTCATCCCTGCTTATGTAACTTCTGGTTGAGTGCTTTATGCTCCAGCCATGCTTATTTGTGAGTCATAATTATGTCTGTGTTAAAACACGGCAGTGAGCTGTGTGTGCCTGTGTGGGTGTTTTATGTATGGGTGTTGTCTACAGTCTGGGCAGCTAAACCTGTTGGTGAAGCGTTTTCATTTACCTAAAAGAAAGATCTTAATGTTTAGTAGAGATCAGGTTAATTTCAACAAGATGTTTAGGTGTAAAATGAGATAGCAGAGTGTACAACTGAGTAGGAGCTAACCTCCTGTCTTCCCAGGTTTCTCTGAGATGGAGGTGGGAGGTTGAAAGAGTTCTTAGCATCTCCCAGCCTAGGCAATCTCTGGTCAGTTCTGTGTACCAAGTAAACGAGAAGGGGTCCTCCACCCTAGCAGAGAGGTGACTTCACCTTTTAGGTAAAGGAGAACCAGCGTGTACAGTGGACAAGAGGATCACCTCTGGATCAAGAGCTATGTGTTGTTGAGCAAGCTTCCTTATCTATAAAACGGGATGATAAAAGAGTCTGTTTCATGGGGTAGCTGTAGGATTAAATGAGTTACTACTTGAAAGGGGCCCAGTGCCCCACACATTGTGGTTCTCAAATGGCTATCATCTGAAGACTTCATGCAAAGACCCTACAATCAGTGCTGACGCACTCCTTTGAATCACTCAGGTGATCAGAAAGCCCTGACCACGTTGTCTCTCTTGAAAGCCCGATTACCCAGCGCTCTCCTTTGTCCTTAGAGGGTGGAGAGGGTAATTTCTCCTCCTTCTCCCGGAGTTCAGTGTTCATGCAGGCTGTGGTGTGTGTTTGTCTTTTGTTAGGCTGGGTTCCTTCCACCCACACTACACCCCCAGCCCCGCAGGCACCATGGCCTCATTGCCAAGGCTGATTCTTTTCTTCTTGCTCAAGTTCAGACAGCTCTGTCAAAGCCCCTGTTTACTCTGATGGAGTGTGGGTGACTTCGTGACTGCCTTCCCACCTTACCCAAGACCAGCTTGATTTCGCCCAAACACTATGCAAATTGTTTACTGTATGGCTCCTGCTTTTCTGCACCTAACCAGTATGGTAGGGGGGACTAGGAGAGACCACGTGGACTCTGCGTTAACAGCCCCCCAGCCTGCTGCTTACTTTGGTCTCAGTGTTCACTCCCTCTGCTGTACCCCGTTTCCACAGGCTTTGGCTCCCTTCTCCAGTTAAGAGTGCACCCCCTGGTTCATGCTATTCTAGGCTTCTCCAATTTCTCCCCGGCAGTCGTTGTCACCACCACAATCAGAAAGCAGAAGCAATAAGAGTAACCACACGAATGGCTTTTCAGATTTTGAATATTGATGAGAGTGCTTACATTTGCATGGCTCAAGAGAGAAGGACGTGGAGTCGGAGGGCCTGCCAACGCGCCACTCAGCTTAGCTCCGAGATCTTGTTTCCTTCCTGAACCCCTCTGTTGAGCTTTACAGTGTTGCCTTATCCTTTTCTTCACTTGATTGCTCTTGGGGAATGTTTGGAGAACAGGACTCTACTGCCTATGTTTTCCTGATTTTTTTTTGAAAAAGGAATTCGCCATGAGGCAGATTCATTCTTCCATATGAATCTAGAAGTTGTATTATTTTTCCTTTGAATGTAAATGAGACCCTGCTCTGTAAGACACAGAACCCTGGACTCATTCGGCTGTAGTTCTTTTTCTGGGCTGGCTTTTTCTTTAAAAGGCTTTGTGTATGAAAACTAGAAATGGTTTTCCTTGAGCCACCACTTCAGAAAGCATTGTATTTTATCTCCAACTCTCAAACATCTCCCTGATAAGCAGGGCAGTGTACACAGAGAATTGTTTCAGTGTGTCACACAAACTGGTAAGCAGTCATAGAAACTGGTCTCCCTTGTGAGCAGAAAGGTAGTAGAGCCATGGGCATGGGTTTTAGAGGCAGACGGCTTCTGTTCAAGTTCTGTCTGTCACTCACATTTCCTAGGTAGCTGTGCAAACTTGAACAACTTGCTCAGCTTGCTGCATCCCTGTGTCCCCATCTCTACAGTGGAATCCTGAGTCTTCTTATCTGTCTCTTAGGGCTCCTGTGAAACGTAACTGGGTTTTGTGTGATACGTTTAAGAGCATGCCTAGTCTAGTGTACCTGCTTGACACATATCAACGACCATCGTCTTTGCTTCCCCCATTGCTGTTTGTTTATTACCTAATCTAAAAGCTCTGCTGATAGAAAGGTGAGGGCAGGAAGTGAAACAGATCACGGAAGAAGGACCGGTGGAAGCCAAGGGATGGGCATATTCATCACAGTAGTCTCCCATCTCTGTGAATATTCATTTCCTATGATAAAACTGGAAGACAGAAAAGGCTGAACTCTGAAGTGTGCCAGTGTGGATGAAATGCAGCGTCGGGAGAGCCCATACAGGCTAGGTGGGAGGCCAAATGGCGGCAATCTGCTTAGACAACAGTTTGACAGGATGTATCAAGAACCCCCGAATGTTCGTTCCACTTACTATTTTCTTGCTGCAGGAAAAAATTACTCAGAATCTTGGCTTAAAACATCCATTGTATATGCCTACGGACTCTGGGGATGGGAATTGGACAGGGTATATGGGGGCTGCTTTTCACAACTTGCGGCACCTCAGCTGCTAAGAATTAAAGGCCGAGGTGACTCTGGGGCTGGGGCTGGCCTTCAGAAGGACGGTGTTTTCACTCATGGGTCTGGGGTCTAGGCTGATCTAACACAAAATTTAGGAATGTGCCCTGGAATACCTCAAGTGACCTCCATGTGTCCTGAATTTTCTAAAGCATAGTGGCTCTAGGCTAATAATGTTGTTTATTGGCACCTCAGAGTTCCAAGGGTGACGGTCCCAGCCACCAAGGTTCAGTGATTGATTTACTTCATTGGTTCAAGTTGCCTTACATCAGCCCAGACTCAAAGGGAAGGAAACTAGACCTCAGACTTTCATAGGAAGAATGGTCAAGAACTTGGGGGGCTAGTTTCATAAGTCCTGGAATATTTGTGACCTTTGACCCAATGTTCTTACATCTAAGATTTTTTTTTAATAAAACCATTCAAAATGTGGATTCTAGATGGGGCTGTGGGTCAGTAGTAGAGTGCTTGCCTACTATATATGGGACCCTGAGTGAAGTGGACAGAGTTTTATGCTCATATACATGCGTGTATATATTACAGCATAATTTGTAATAATAAAACACTAGAAATGAAGTTAATGACAATCAACAGAAAGGTGAATAAATTAATACTAGAAAACCACAAAGAGGGTATAAACCCATTAAGACAATATTGTAAAATCTTTTTCGTACATAGGAAAATGTTCATATTTTAAAATAATAAATGTAGGATCTTGAATGTAGCATGATCTAAGATGTATTTTAAAATCTGAATGATTAAGAACTGTATGGAAAAAACATAAGGAGAAACTATCAAATATTGACAGTGACCATCTCCAGGTGGTGATATTATAGATAATTAATTTTTTTCATGGTAGTTTTCTGCCTTTCTACAGATTTTTACAGTTTGTAAAATATTTTTTAAAGATTTATTTTAGCTTTTTTGTGTGTGTGTGTGCGTGTGCGTGTGCGTGTGCGTGTGCATGTGCGTGTGTGTGTGTGTGTGTGTGTGTGTGTGTGTGTGTAGGCTCACAGAGGCCAGAAGAAGGCATTGGATCCTCTGGAGTTGGAGTTACAGGTGGTTGTGAGCTGTGTGGCATGGGTACTAGGAATCAAATTCAGTTCCTTTGAAAGAGCAGCAAGTGTTCTTAACTGCTAGGCCATCTCTCTAGCGGCCATCTCTCTAGCTCCTACACACATACACACACACACACACACACACAGCCATCTATCTAGCTCCTACACACACACACACACACACACACACACACACACACACACACGCACGAGAAAAACTTTAAAACTAATGTTTGTTACATTAAAATAGTGGCTTCCTACCACTTTACTTGCTATATTGAACTATAAAAAATACTTGATGATTTGACTTGAAACTTAGGTTTACATTTATCTTAATCCATTTAGGTTGATTGTAGCTGGAGTTTTCCTGCCTGGCCCACAGTCAGGATAAATCTCTTTCACCTGCCAGTCCCACAGCCGCTCAGACCCAACCAAGGAAACACAGAGACTTCTATTGCTTATAAACTGTATGGCCATGGCAGGCTTCTTGCTAACTGTCCTTATATCTTAAGTTATCCATTTCCATAAATCTATATCTTGCCACATGGCTCGTGGCTTACCGGCATCTTTACATGCTGCTTGTCCTGGCGGTTGCTGGCTGGCAGGCTGGCAGGCAGTCTCCTTCTGCCTTCCTGCTCTTTTAATTCTCTCTGTTAGTCCCGCCTACTTCCTGCCTAGCCACTGGCCAATCAGTGCTTTATTAGCAACACATTTGCCATACAGAACAGCCCACAGCAGTTGATTTAGTAAAATATAATGAAACTATGCTGTTCTATGTGAGTGTGTGTGTGAGCACACACAGGTGCACACCCCAATGCTTGTGCATGTGCAAGCCGGAGGAAGGTATGAGACAGGGTCTCCCACAGAACATGAAGCACCTTATTTCACCTGGGCCAACTGGCCAGTGAGCTCCTGTGTCTGTCCCCAATGCTGGGCTTACAGGCAAGGGCAGCCATGACCAGCTTTTCTGTAGGTGTTGGGAATCCAAGCTCAGGTCCTCATACTTGCTCAGCAAGTACTCCTACCCCAGTGCCATCTCTCTAGGGTAGCTTATAAACAGCAGAATTCAGTCCTCATTATCCTGTACCAAGAAGTCGGAAATCAAACCGGAGGCTGGTAGATTTGGTGTTTGGTGCCATATCACTTTCTGGTTCACAGAGTACGCCTTATACTTCTGACCTCATAAGACAAGAAGAAAGAGGTGTTTTTCTTGCATTAAAAAAAAAAAAAAAATTTGCCAGGGGGGGGGTGGTGGTGGTGGTGGTGGTGGTGGTGGTGGTGGTGGTACACGCCTTGCCTTTAATCCCAGCACTCTGGAGGCAGAGGCAGTGGATCTCTGTGAGTTTGAGGCCAGCCTGGTCTACAGAGTGAGTTCCAGGACAGTCAGAGCTGTTACACAGAGAAACCCTGCCTCAAAAACAAAACAAAACATATTAATTTTGTTTTTAAGTTATATGTGCAAGTGGGTGTAGGTGCCCATGGAGGCGAGCAGCATTGGAGTCCTCTAGAGCTGGAGTTACAGGTTCACAACCACCAGATGTGGGACCTCTGTAACAGCAGTACATGCTCCTAACCACTGAGCCATCTCTCCAGCTCCAGTGTGTTATAAGGCCACTAGTCCCCTTCACAAGAGCTCCATCCTCATGACCTAATCACCTCCAGAAGGCCTTCCCTTCTGGAACCATTACGTGATAAGTAGAATTTCAATAGATGAGTTTGGAGGGATAGAAACATTCAGACCACAGCAATATGATCAAACATATACACTCTGTATTGTGAAGGGACGGACTAAGATGAATGGCAATAGGATTCACAGCATCTTTCCAGTGCAGTTTTTCCCTCACTCACAAAGTCCAGCTGGTGTCAGTGTATGGTGATATTTTCTTTGTACCAAAATGTTATTTGTATGTTAATAAATAAAGTTGCCTGGGGGTCAGAGCTATTAGTAAGCCATAGGAAAGCAGGGCAGTGGTGGTGTACGTTTGAGCTAGGTAAGTCTCTGTGTGTCCAGGGATACAGCCAGCATTGGATACACATGCCTTTAATCTCATTACCAACCATAGAACACCTGGAGGTCTATACAGACAGGCTGTAATGAGGCAGTCCTGTGGTTGGGTTTACAACCAATGAGAAGGCAGGACAGAGACTATATAAAGACTTTAACACAGGAAGTACCAGCTCCTTCGGAGAGGTAGGACCACTGCAGGAGGAAGGGTAAGGTTTTGGCTCTTAGCTCTGACCTCTTGGCTTTCTTCTTTGCATTGGTTCTGTGTTTCTTATTTATACGACGGTTGGATACATCTACATCAGTGTGAGGTCTAGGAGACCTTCTCCTCTTGGCTCAGGTCATCGGGGTTGGGAAAGAAAGTATAAATGTTTGTCATATTCCAGTTTTTCCCTCCTTACCTGTTCACCAAACATTAAAAAGGAAGCAGACATTAAACCTCATTCCTCAACTCCTGACTATTTTTCTCGGCTGTAACATTTGCCCTTAAGTCTGCATGGCAGTTTTCTGGGATACTTTCTCAGCACACGGAGTCAGTCTCTGTACCAACCTTAGTAGGCCTTGACCCTGGGTCTCATAGCATCTCCGCTGCTCCCACAGCTTCCCTGCTCCCCTCTCTGAGGTTGCAAACTGTCACCCTTGTGTGGCAGCTTTCTTTCCTGCTTCACTCTTCTCACGTCAGGCACACATTTCCCGGTGAGTTCATTAGCTGCTTCGAAATGAGTGCTTGTGTCTATTCTCAGCAGAGGTCATTCTCGGAACCTGTCTGACCCAAATCACAAATCTGTAGCCTCCAACGGTACTCTCAGCAGGCTACCTTGCTTTCCACCTCGGCCCCCTCCTGAGACAGATGGTGAGAGCCAGCCCTCCCTTCCTTCCGCAGCCTCATCTGTGAGTTCAACATGTGCAGTTTCAACCAAGCTCAGAGCAAAAACGGGGGGAAAAATCCCATTTGTTGTGAGCACATAAAAGCCTTTTCTCATTATTATTTCCTAAATTATGCAGTGCAAGTCAAAGATTCACTGAGTCTGAATATTTGCACCAAACACATCCATTGATACTGCACTCATCAAGGTGGCCATGTTAGCAGGGAAGCCTTTGGTGGATGATTAGGTCATGAGGATGGAGCTTTGTAAGAAAGGCCCTGCTTTACATCTCATTTACATTGTAAGAGGCATTTTAAGTAATCTGGAGGAATATAGGAGAACATAGGGTATTTGTAAACACTAAGCAATCTTCTATAAGAGATCTGAACACCTATGGATCTTAGTATCCACAGGAGTCTCCCAGCCAATCGCAGACATGCAGCAGAGGAACACAACTGCACGTACCTAGACTCAACTTGCCCTGGCCTCTGGTATACTCCGAAGACCTGTTCCACCATTTCTTTCTCTAAGTAAGGTCTCTTGGGACTCATCAATATATTTAAAGTATAAACAAAATTTCAGACACACAACATAACAATTACGGCTACAGTTTTGCCATAATTTGCACAATATACTTAGCATTATGTTTGTAAAAAAAATCTTATGCGTTTAATCAGTCAATACAGTCCAATGATAACGTCTACAATTAACTGGTGTCAAAGCTACATATTATGATCAACATAATTTTCTTAGCACTTTCCTGGTCCCAGTTATGCCTGGTAGTTCACTTACATTAATACTTAATATTCAAGGATAGCTTTTAGGACTACGTAGTCAAAGCTACTCATATTTTGACTCAAGCCACCTAGAATAAATAGCACTTTCCTTTTAATAAGCACATTACAGCTTCGTCCTGTGTGTCAGATACTAGCACCAGCTGTCTGTTCCTTGCTTTGAGGCTTGTTTCATGTTATATGAGCCGAGGATTAGAGGGAAGGACAAAATAGGGTTTGCAATAGAAATGGAAATGTTGCTGATGTAAACTCTGGTTAAAACATTTTATCCTCTTAAAGGATTTTCAAATTGGGAAAGACTTTACTGTCCACTCCAACCCCGTTTTTATGCTAAATTGTTTTGTAAATTTAAACAAACTAATGAAGTGCCACTCAGGCACTTGGCCAACATTCTAATGCTTCTAATGGCAGGAAAGGGTTGATTGCCATTGCTGCCTTGGAGTTAACTGAGCCATGGGATGTCCTTTCACCAACACATTGTGAGCAGAAATGGAATTATGTACCACTTCTGGGCAAAGTTCTAAGAAATAAGGTGTACTTTGCCATATTCTGTCTTTCGCTGGGTAAAATGGAGCCCACTTTGTCCTGATTCTCAGTTCTCCAGATGGACAGTCTTCCTACTTGCATTGACATGGAGGACGAAGAAAGAGGCTCATTAACCTTTTGATATTCAAGGTTGTTTGTTAGAAAAGCATTATCGGGCAAGCACATCATCACTGGCAAAGCTAGTTAGATGGTGAACAGGTGTGTATATATATAAAGAAGACGTATGCTGATTCATGCACACTGGAAGTTGTTTACAGATGGGGCCATAGGTCTGGAAACCATGACTCTAAAATCCCTACATTGCTGTTGACACATCAGTCTAGTGGTCCCTAACTTTCCAATCTCTTTACATATCCATGCCCTGAATTATATCTGATCTTTGTAGTCAGACCTTCCTTTGTGGGACTGCCAGCCTGCAAATAACGACACAGAGACTTATTATGAATTATGAAAGCTTGGCCTTAGCTTAGGCTTTTCCTCAACCAGGTCTTATAGCTTAAATTAGCCTGTTTCTTAATCTACATTCTGCCACATGGCTTAGTCACCTCTCCTCTGTTCCGTATGTCTGACTTCTTCGATGTCTCACTGGCGTCCCTCACTCGCACCTAGGTTCATCCCCAGTTCCTCTCTCTGCCCGGAAGTTCCACCTTCTCTCCTTCCCAGCCATTGGCCATTCAGCTCTTTATTAAACCAGTCACAGTGACACATCTACACACCGTGCAAACAAATATCATTTTCTCTAGCTTTTGCAATGTATTTTGAAATAAAGCTTCACAAATTATAGCACTAAATATACAGCATATCTCAGTCTGTTTGAGGAAATAGCAGTCGGTTAGAGAAGGGTTAACTTGACAGATTGAGAGACTCCTAGAAGAGTGGGGAAACTTCTGTGAGGGTGTGTCTGGGAGCTAATCAATAGCCTAATCCATTCATGGATTCAAACTCTGAATAGTCAGGGGAAAGAGGAGCTGACCGCAGGAAGGCTATTGAGTGTGTCTTGTCCTGAGCCCCTTCTGTCTCTGCTCTGTTTCCTGCATGCCGAACGGAACAGCTTTGCTCCTCTGGGACCTCCCTCATATGATGGACTGACACCTCTGAAGCCACGAGGTAAACTAAAGCCTCCCTCCTTCAAGCCTTTCTTAGGCAATTGATCCCAGTGGGGAGTGTGGACTAACACAGATGCATAACATATTCAGACTCTTGTGGGATGCTGATGATTTTTACTTTTTTTTTTGTCTATATAGTTTCTAAAAATCAAAATTAGTTCATAGCAAGTATTACTTCTGTTCAATATCTGTACCTCCTTTTTTATCTTATATTTCATTTTCTATTCTGAAAACAACATAAGCACATAATAAATATTTGTTACTTTCATTCTACCAGTGTCCTTGCTTTGGAGAATCTTTACTGTTTGTGTGATTCCGGATGTCCTGTGAACCAAGAGAATCTCTCTTTTCTCATCTCCTTCTTCCCCTCCCCATCCTCACATCCAAAAATGAAACTTAAACTGGCATATGTGCTAATTAATATATAACGAGAGAGAGAGAGAGAGAGAGAGAGAGAGAGAGAGAGAGAAACTATGCATGTTGTAAAGCTGTGTGTGAGACAATGACCATACAGTTCAGTGTCCTTCCATTCTAAGTAGCCAACTACCACTTTACCTCTATTGCCTGGTTATCATATGTACTTGTTATTTCTGGTTCCTTCCTCTGATGACTTGGATTGCCCTAAACCTGGGTCCACCTTTCCTATCCTTTTGGTTCTATGCATTTCAGTCTACATCTCTTTTTATATAATAGCTGTTCCAGGAATAGTATCTCCTGTCTCATTTCCAATTCAATAAATACTTGCTGACCCATTACCATATGCCAAGCTGTGTACTAGGTGCTAGGAATTCAAATCAAATGATGAGGAATCTGAAGGCTCAGAAGGACCATGGAGGAGGAGTCTGGGAGCTCAAAAAGGCCATGAATAAGGAATCTGGAGGCCCACAGAAAGCATGTTGAGGCTTCTAAGGAAGTCCCCCAAAATGACTTTAGAGATTCTGTCCTCCTCGAAACTGAAGCCCACTTGCTGACCCCCACCTTCTTGGGGATGCGGTATAATCATTAGTAATGTTTTCCTGTAATGTTTTTGTCTCTTCTCCTGCACAGTATACAGTGGAGTAGCCTTTCCTTCCCTTTGGAATTAGGGATAGCCATGGGACTTGGTGTGACAAATAAGATTTACATGGAAGCCATATTTCACCTGCACACAAGAGCATTTATTGTTGAGTATGTAGCTTACCATGGTGATCCGTGGCGAGCCTCTGTAATTTTGATTCTCTTGACAGCTATGATGTGGAATAAAAAACTCCTCTCCCCCAGTGGCCCAGGATAGAGAACAATGTAAGCACACATAAGACTTTATGGTTTTATGTCACTGAAATGTGGGACTATTTGTTACTGCCGCATGCTTTAGTTTTCTTCTTGTTTTTTCTTTTTTCCTCCATATTTCAACATTTTACTTTAAAAAAAATCTCATAAGCAGAATTTTAAACAACATACACATTTGTATTCATTATTCATATTTTGTGTATCAAATTTGCAAAGTTCACAATTTTAAGCAATGCATTATTTGATGAAACTATCATTATGGAAAACTAGTGTGTATTTATATGTATAAAATATATTTTAATCAAAATAATTACAACACTTCCCTTAATCCCTCCTCCAGTGCCTCTCATGCCCCAGCTCCATTTTCTAATTGATATCCTCTTTTTCTTTTATTATTATTGCTACACACACACACACACACACACACACATACACACACACACACACAAATAAAAATACAACCTGCTGGATGCATTTTTGTTTGTTTGTTTGTTTGTGTGTGTGTGTGTGTGTGTGTGTGTGTGTGTGTGTGTGTGTAGTTTCAGAACTTACTACTTTGTATTGAGTAACCAATGAGAGGGTTCCTCCCTGGAAGACGCTAATTTTCCCTGTCTCCGTAGTTATTAGTTGCCTGTAGTTCTTTGTCCAGAGTGGACCCTGTGAGATTGTCCCCCTCTGAGTTATCATGTCTATTGATACTGTCACTGTTCAGATGTTGTTGCAGCCATTTCTGGACAGACAGACTCACAGCAGACTTCCTGGTATTCTGACTCTTAGAATTTTTTCTGTCCCCTCTTCCATGATGTTCCCTGAGCCGTAGATGCAGGATCCGTGCTGTAGATGTATCCACTGTGGCTGGGTTCCCCACAATCCACTGATCTCTGTATGTTAAGTTATAACTAAACAGGATCTCTGTATGATCCTGTTCTGGTCTTCTGTGGCAGTTTCCCTTTGTTGGAAACACCAACTTCTTTGAAAAGGGAGATTTGATTTTATTGACAAATACAATGGGAATCTCCCCAAATTGGTAGGAATTCTAGTAGTTATGGTTCAGACATCATGGTTAATTGTTATTGTCAGCTTGGCACAACTTAGAGTCACTTGTGAAGAGTCAAGAATTGGAGAATTACCTGTGGGCATTGTCTCGAATGCTAATTGATGTAAGAGAGCCCAGCCTGCTGTGGGCTATACTATCCCTAGGGCAGGTGGTCTTGGGCTGGATAAGAAAGTGAGCTGAGTGAGCTAGAGAGTGTTTCTCCATGGTTTCTGCTTCAAGCTCCTGCTTGAGTTCTTGTCCTGATTTCCTTCAATGATGGATTGTGACATGGAAGTATAAGCCAAATAAACCATTTCCTCTTCAAATTGCTGTTGGTTGGAGTGTTTTATCACAGCAAAAGAGATCAAGCTCTCTAGTCTGGCTATGGATTGGTAGCTCTGGGTGGTTTGCAAGACTAAACAATGATGATAGTGAACTTGGATTAGCTATAATCAGAAGGAACTGTTTCCTCAAGCTCTGTGTATTTTATGCTCAAGAGAGGTACTTCACTATGCTATGAATATCTTTGAAATAATATATCCCAACAGCAGATATGTTTAGCAACAGGAGGTTCATACTTGAAGAAAAGAAAAAGATCACCTCTGAGAATGAGGATTAAAATTATCTGTGACAATGGAGCCCTGGGAGATGCTGGGCACACTGACATGCCTCATGAGAATCTCTAATTTTGAAATGAGAGCACCCCACATGACTTTGCCCTTAGAATCAATTGCTGTAACCATTTGAGCTGTATCTCAATGGAAAAAAGAGTGGTGTGAATGTAGCAAGAAGTTAAGAAAATATAAGATAAATGTCTTAGTTATGGTTTCTATTGCTGTGAAGAGACACCATGACCATGGCAACTCTTATAAGGGAAAACATTTAATTGGGTGGCCTACAGTTCAAAGGTTCAGTCCATTATCATCATGGTGGGACATGGTGGTGTTCAGGCAGACATGGTACTGAAGAAGGAGCTGAGAATTCTAGATTTTTGATCCACAAGCAACAGGAAGTGGTCATGTCACTGGACGTGGCTTGAACATATAAGAGACCTCAAAGTCCACCCCCACAGTGACACACTGCCTCCAACAAGGCCATACCTACTTCAACAAAGCCCCACATCCTAATCCCTATGAACTTGGGGGGGGGGCAGTTACATTCAAATTACCACATTCCACTGCCTGCCCCCCCATAAACTTGTAACAATATTGTAATGCAAAATGCATTTAGTCCAACTTCAAAAGTCCTAACAATCTATCACAGTCTCAAGAATGTTTAAAAGTCCAAAGTTCAAAGTCTCTTCTGGGATTCATGCAATCTCTTAACTGTTAAAAGAACAGATCACATACTTCTAATATAAAATGGCATAGGATATACATCACCATTCCAAAATATAGGAAAGGGAGCATGGTGAGGACTGGACCAAAGCAAAACCGAAAACCAGCTGGGCAAACTCCAAACTCTGCAACTCATGTCTGATGTCAAAATGCTCTTGAGATCTCCAACTCCTTTCAGCTTTGTTGCCTGCAACACACTTCTTTCCCTTGAGCTGCTTCCACTCCCTGTTAGCAGCTCTCCTTGGCAGGTATTCCATGGCTCTGGCATCTCCAACATCTTGGGATCTCCAAGGTGATCCAGGCTTCACCTTCACAGCTTCACAAGATGGCCTCTCTAGGCCTCCATGCAGGGGCACCCCTGACACAAGCCTGGCCTCAGCAGCTTTCCTTAGATGCGGAAGCAAACTCCATAGCCCCTTTCTTCTCTTCTTAACTCCAGAATCATGTGGCCCAGGCTGCCAAGCTCCGCTGCTTGCTAGGGCTGGAACATGGCCCCTTTGTTCAATTACATCTCCTTTAACTTTCTGGTTTTGATGGTTTCCTTCACTGACTAACCTTGACGGTCCTGAAACTGGTAGACCAGGCTGGCCTCACACTCAGATCTGCTAGCCTCTGCCTTCTGAGTGCTGAGATTAAAGGTGCACCACTACACCCTACTTTAAGCTTTTCTTTATTTCCTTTTCACAAGTTGGAAACTTAGCTGGGTGGGATCTTGCCCTGAAGTCACCACCCGCTCTTTTCATTTCTTAATCTGTTTATCTCCTTGATCATAGAACTTAGCTCCCTTACACTTCCTGGTGCTCCTTTTCTCTGCAAAGTATACATTTTGTATTTTTCCTTGTTCAGCTTGCTCCTTTTCATTATAAATCTGTATAAGAGTCACCAGTAATAACCACACAACAAAGTCAATACTATGCTGTTTTGAGATTTCCTCTGTTAATGGAATTAATTCAAATCTCTTCACTTAGCCTCAGGCAGATTCTTCAGACAAGGGCAAAAAGCAGCCACATTCTTCACCAAAATATCACAAGAACAATCTCTAGGTCACATATTAATATTCTTTCCCTCTGAAACCTCTTGATCCAGGCCCCTACAGTTCAAATAACTCTTAGCACCACTGTCTTCCATGTTCCTAGTAGTATGGACCATTAAGCAGTGCTTTAAGCACGTCACTGCTTTCCTAACTCAAAATCCCGAAGTCTATATAGTACTCCAAACAAAAACATGGTCCAGCCTATCACAGCAATACTCCAGGCTCTGGTATCAACTTCTGTCTCAGAGTTTCTATTGCTATGAAGAGACATCATGACCACATCAGCTTTTGTAAAGGAAAACACTTAATTGGGTGGCTTACAGTTCAGAGGTTCAGTCCATTATCATCATGGTGGGACATGGCAGTGTGCAGACATGGTCCTGAAGAAGGAGCTGAGCTGAGAATTCTAGATTTTTGACCCACAAGCAACAGGAAGTGGTCTGTGTTGTTGGTCATGACTTGAGCATGTATGAGACCTCAAAGTCCATCCCCACAGTGATACACTTCCTCCAGCATGGCCATACCTACTCCAACAAAGCCACGCCTCCTAATAATTCCACTCCCTGCATGCTTATGGGGGCCAATTACATTTAAACTACCACAATAAAGTAGCATGATTATCATTGCCTTCATTTATTAATTTTATAAGATATTTAAACTGTCCTGTGTTGGCAAGGTTGATGAAAATACAGATTGATAAGTTAGCATGTCTCAAAAGTTCAAAAAAAATATGTGTACCTATGTGGAGAACAGATAAAGTCTTGAATGTGTATTGTTAACCTGGACCCAGCCATGCCAAGGACTCTAATGCCTCAGGCCTATGGTAGTGGTAAAGTCTTACCCTTGTGAGGCTCAAGAAAATTGACAAAGCCTTCTCTGGGTCCAAGTATGAGTGTTTGCAAACACCTGACAAGTATGTGCAAAAAAACAGTTGCAGCTTCCTGCTCCTGGTTGACTACAACCTGAGACTGCTTCTCCACAGAGACCTCCTATCAAGACTAGATAACTTCTTCTCCTTGTGCTGTACATAATAAATAAGCTGAATTTCCACGTTACATTTTAAGTGCCTTCCATCAGAGTGTGCATAGCCCCTCTGATCCCAGCTTTTCCGATTGTGTGTCTGTCATTTCTTCATTCTTGTATTACCTTGGTCAGGTTTCCAGGACCAAACTGTGCAGGATGCAGCATGCATAGTATTGCTTTCTTCCAAGGTAAATGTTTAGACAGAATGCCCAGAATAAGTTCTGGTTTTGATGGTTTCCTTCACGGCCATTGAACAGATAAGTTCTGTCCAATGGGACAATGGTAGCATGAATCTTAAAGAGTCTTATTAATAAAATCAAACCTGAGGCCAGTTGTTGAGGTGAATGCTGGAAGATCAGAGAAGCAGAACAAGCCACAGTTACCTCACCTTGCCAGTTCCTCAGCGGATCCTGTTTCCTCAGACTGGAAGCCTCTGTGTCCTCATCCAAATGGGTCTTAGCAGCTAACCAGCTCTAGTTCCTGGTCCTCACACCTTATATACCTTTTTGCTTTCTGCCATCACTTCCTGGGATTAAAGGCGTGAGTCACCATGCCTGGCTGTTTCCAGTGTGGCTTTAAACTCACAAAGATCCGGATGATCTCTGCCTCCCAAGTGATAGGATTAAAGGTGTGTGTGCCACCATTTTCTGCCCTCTATATCTAATGACTGTTCTGTTCTCTGACCCCAGATAAGTTTATTAGGGTGCACAATATTTTGGGGAACACGGTACCACCACAGACAATCATGGGACTGATGTATTCAGGTCAGATAGCATGGTGCATGGACACTTGCTTTCTCTATTCCCACCTTCTCTATGGGAGAAATATGTGATGAATGGATGGAAGTAATATCTAGGATTGGCAGAGCCATGAGATTGGAAGAATCTGAGTACTTGACAATATGGGGCCAAATCACCACACCAGCTCTGACTTTATTTCAGATGTAAATATACTCTTCCCTTATTTCATTCACTGGGTATCTCAAATGAAGCCTAAATATCCTCACTAATAAACCAGAATCCCCATTTTGGGAGCCTTGTCCTAGATCAGTGATTATACCTTTTATGCAAAGATTTAAATAACAATGAAATTTGTGACAGACATTTCTAGATATGTGAAAGTTGGAAAGAAACTTGTACTTTGGTTAAAGTAGACTCTACTTCATACAATGGAATAGTATGAAGACCATCCAAGTTACAACACAGAGAACTTTGTTGTAGACAGACATTCATTGCTAACTAATGCATACATGAAACAAGAAAACAATTCTCCATGAAATCTCAATTTTCCCCTCTCAATACTTCAGAAGAGAATTCCAACTCTGCCCACTGACTTCCTTCCTCTCCTGCACTCTCTGTGGCAGAAGCTATATTGCCAGATATAGAAAGGGGTCCCGAACATATGTATCAAATACTCAGGGGTTTTCCTCTTGGTGGGTAGAGTAACAGTTTTCTCTTTTTGGTTTTCTGATATGTATCTCCATTTGTAATAAAAAACTAACACTAATATTTATTATTATTAGTTGTTCTTTAGTTTCTTTAAGATGGGTCTTACATTGTAGACCAGGTTGTTGTTAAGTGATAGAATATGGGTATGCTTCCAACTTAAAATTCATGTTTTAAAAAAATAGACTCTAGTGTTTATTAATAATTGTCCAAACTTAGGGGGAACCAAAAAGCTTCACAGTGAGTAAATGGCCTAATTGTAGTCCATCAAACTAAGGAATATTATTCACTATTATAAGGAAGTGATCAAACGTGCTACTAGAAGACATGAGGGAAATTTCAGTTACTAAGTAAAAGAGGCTAATCTGAAAATAATCTAATCATATGTACTATAAGAGTACAAGTCAATGACATTCTGGAATAAGATAACTATTCCAGAGGACGTCAGGGCAGTGACACCACTCTGCATGATGCAATAGGAGATACATAGCATACATTTTGTCCAGAGTCATAAAATGCACAATACCAAGAATGAATGAACTTAGTGTTGACTGTGGACCCGAGTCATAGTGATGTATTTACGTAGGTTCACCAGGTGTAGCCAGTGCCTGTCGGAGGCACACAAGGTACAAAAGAACTGTTGAAAACAGGGAAGCTTCTGGGTGTATGAAGTCAGGGTCTATGAACGACTTGTGGTGGTTGTTGTTACTGTGACAAAATGCTTGACCCAGGCGTCTTAAGGAAGGAAGAGTTTATTTTGTCTCACAGTTCAAGTGTTTAACCCATCGTGGTGGGGAAGGAATGGAGGCAGGGACATGATGTAGCTGGTCACGTGACATCTGTAGTCAGAAAGAAAAGAGAAATGAGTGCTGGTGGTCAGCTTGCTTCCTCCATTTTGTCTAGTGTGGGACCCACCCTTTGGAGTGGTACCGCCACCACTATTGATGGGTCTTTCTTCTCCAGTTAAACCTCACGCAAGTGTCCTTGCAGGCACATCCAGAAGTTTGTCTTTTAGGTGATTCTAAACTCAGTCAGGTTGACAATAAGATGAGCCACGGGGGGTGGGGGGGTGGGGGTGGGGAGGGCTGTAAACTTCTCTTTTCACTTAATCTTACAGTTGTGAAGAACTAATCTTTTAAAACTAAGTCTTTTCTTTCAAAATGTCTTTTGAAGCCAGGAGGTGGTGGCACATGCCTTTAATCCCAGTACTTGGGAGGCAGAGGCAGGTGGAGTTCGAGACCAGCCTGGTTTGCAGAGTGAGTTCCAGGACAGCCAGGGCTGTTTGTTATACAGAGAAATCCTATCTCAGAAAAAAACAAAGTCTTGAGAATATATAATAATATATACATATATATTTTATATTCTCTCTTTCTGTACGTGCGTGCATGTGTGCGTGCGTGC